>CAVNYN010014944.1:1706-16650 GCA_963692815.1 Nyctanthes arbor-tristis
CAATTTTTAGAATCTGAAGCCATCATCCACACCAATGAATACGGGGAAAGTCATCTCAAAGAGTGACAATAAACTAATGAAGGATGTAACCATATTTAGGAAGGCAATTGGTGGATTACACTATCTAATTCGCACAAGACCTAATAGAATTTTTACAATAAACAGACTCAGTCAATATACATTGGAATGCTATCAAGAGAATTTTCAGAGATCCTCCACTGAGTCTGAGTATAGAGGTTTAGCTTTGGCAGCGGCAGAAATCAGTTGGATAAAGTCCATGCTTAGTGAGATAAAACCGAAAGAATCTATGATATATATCCTATGGTGTGATAACCTCTCTGCTAGTGGATTGGCTTCCAATCCGGTGTATAATGTTAGGATAAAACATATTGAACTTGATGTTCATTATGTGAGAGACAAAGTAATTGATAAAAAAGCTAGAAGTCAGATATGGGCCAAGTCTAATCAGGTAGCAGATCTACTTACTAAACCTCTTCCTTTGTCAAGATTTAGTTATTTGAAAGAAAAATTAGGTGGAATTCAAGTATGCTCTAGCTTGAAGGGGAGTGTCAAAGATTAGTCAGTTGCAGGGCATCTTCAATCAAAGCAAGCTAGAGCCAAGTCTGCAGAAAACGCGTTGGCCTGTATTGCAATTTTAGCTTTATGCTTTTGTAAGTTGTGTTACAAATTTACCCTTGTATAACTATCCAAAGTTGGTAGGTAGAATTGGATAATATCTGATGTGCAAATTCGCAAAATTTAGGGTTGTATGTTCTCGGCCATAATTGGCTTAGTACAGAATTTCAGTAAATTGTATAGGTATATACATTAACCGAGCCACTCAATTAGGTGTGCCCTCAGAATTTTCCCCAATCCTTGAATTTGTCACTTCCCCCTACAAATTGTAGCTAGTAAAATATTAATTAAGACACAACCTTATTGAGTTAAAATTGATGTCAGCCATTAAAATATGAGCTTAGGAAATCATATTGATTACTAATAATCAGTATATAAGAATAGATAGATTAAAGTGAAGTGAAACTTTGCTATCACTTAATAACATTGAAACTTTTTATTGAGACATTAAATATAAGGGTAATTGCGGCAAAAGGTCCCTACCTTTGAACACAATTGTGCAATTGGTCCATAGCTGTGAATTTTTAGCAATTTCACCCCGACCTTTATATTTTCTAATCACAATTCATCCTTTATGCTAAATTACTCCCTTATTACGAAGGTATTTTTGTCAAGTTACATTTGAAATTAGAAAGAATTGCAAATAAAAGTTTCAAAATAAATTAGCATTATTGAAAAAATAAAAATAATTAAACAAAAAACATTTTTTAGGTAAAAATGGAGAGAAAAAATATCGAAGTGACTTGCAATGGTAGTAATTTCATATAAAAATTGATTGATTGAGATTAATAGTGAGATTGGAAAAATAAATAACTTGTAGTTTTTCTTTTTCTTCTGTTTTTATTTTTAAATACCTATTTTTATTCAATCAATAATTATATTCAGATTGAGGACCTATTTTTGCATCTTTTTAAATCTTAAAAGTGTAAGTGGACAATAACGCCGTTCTGATAAATGATAAATTTAGCACTAAGGATGAACTGTGCTAAGAAAACCTAAAAGTAGGGACGAGATTGCCAAGAATTCATAGATTGGGACCAATTGCACAAAAGTGTACAAATTTGTGCCAATTAAACTTAAATATAATGAAAGAAATAGATATTAGCCCAAAAGGCTAGGAAGCAAAATGGGAATGTGAATATATATATATAGAGAAACACACTAAGTCTAGATTAAACAAATTATAACCAACAAGATAAACCACTTGACATTATATGTAAAGAATATTATCCTTTGTAGATCATGGTGGCCCAAAAGTCTAATCCGGTCCATTTAACTCCCAAATCCAGCCCACCAACCCGCGTATGACTTAGCGGATCTTGTTCGGATCCGGATCTTTTTATCTCAACTGTCTAGTTTATGTCTTTAATTTGGTCCGTCAATTAGGTATATATATTTCTTGTCTTCTGCAGATTAGGGTTTAGGTTAAGGGAGTCTTACGCGTCTGTAATTTCTTCGTCCTCTGTGTGGTTCTCTCAAATCCCATGTAATCTCTGTAATTTTCTTAGGTGAAAATTAGGGATTTGTAATTTCAATAAGGGCTTATTAAATTTGGTGGGATCTAAGCGTTGAGGGAATCTGTGTGGTGAGATTGACGTCTAGGATTCCTAAGTGTGGGCTTGTATAGTCTAGTGATCTGCGATTATGCACTTTGTGATTCTGATTGTGTTTTAGTGGAAGGAGGCCGAATCCACTTTGTGGAGCCTCAATAGTAGGACTAGCGGTTCTCTTTGAGCCGTGACATCGGCGCCTTCAGGCCACCATATCGGGGGTTCTTTTCTTTTTACTGCTTTATAACTCGTAAATGATATCAATGTATTGAATGTTCACTCGTGCTAAAATCATAACATGTGGTATTAGAGAGATGTTATGTTCTGGCTTGCGGAGTGACGGTGACTCTGTCGAAACTAAATTTGAGTTGTTTTATGCTTTATGAATTGCTGATTATTTTCTGAATAACAATATCTCTCTCTGTTTCAATTGTGAATCGCATCATCTTTATTTCACTACACTTAGTTTGGATGTTGCCTCTTTTGGACCCTTAACCTGAGACCTGTGAGTCTCACGGAAACCTTTGGACAAAAGGGCCGGCCACGTTTTCTGAGCGTCTCTTATTCTTTATTTGTTCTGTCTTGTTGTCATTGTTTTCCCTAATTCTCAAATTCTTTGTGACTGGTTTACATTGAGTACTAGTTTTGTGTCTTTCTGTTATCTATGGATAATATGTCTGTGATTGCATCTCTTCTTCCACCATTTGATGGAAAGGGTGACTTTTCCATTTGGCAGCAGAAAATGAAAAGTATTTTGATTCAACTTAAAGTTGCTAAAACACTAGATAAATCTTTTGATACTACTACTACCCCTTATCAAATTAAAGATATGGATGATTTGGCTTATGCAACTATTGTTCTACATTTGTCTGATGCCGTGTTAAGGAAAGTTAGTACCAAGAAAAGTACCCAATATCTGTGGGAAGCTTTGGCTGAGCTTTATCTTGAAAAGTCTTTACCAACAAACTATTTCTTCTTGAAAGGTTTTTTAGTTCCAAGTTTGATGTCTCTAAGATTTGGATGAAAATCTTGATGTTTTAAACAAATTTTTGCAAGATATTAAAAATACTGGAGACATCACGATTGATACTTATAAACCCGTGATTCTATTGAATGTTATTCCTGATTCTTATAAAGATGTTAAGAATGCTTTGAAGTATGGTAGAGAGTCAGTTGACCTTAATACTGTAATTAGTGCTTTAAGGAACATGAATCTTGAATTAAAAGCTAAAAAGGAACATAAGGTCCAAGAAAGTCTGTTTGTTAAAGGCAAGTTCCATAACAACGATAAACAGAAATTAGATAATAACTAGAACAGTAATAATAGTGGTCAACAGAGTAAGAAAAAAAGGAAAGAAAGGCAATGCTAAATGTTATGGATGTGGTCAAAATGGCCACTATATTAGGGAATGCAACAAATTGAATGGCTTACTTGCGCAACTAAACAATCAACCTAATCAAGGTAATATGGCTATTCATGATGTGAATGATGTTGTTGATGTTTATGTGGTTATTCATGATGTTGAACCTGATGTCATTGTGAGTCAAGTGTCTGGTGTGACTAATTCTGATAAGTGGTCACTTGACTCTGGTTGTACTTGTCATATGTCCCCACACAAAAGGTTATTTAGTACCTATACTAAAGTTGCTAATGGTATGGTGGTTATGGCTTAGCATTGTGTCATCTGTGGTTGATATTGGTGACATTACTATGAAATTTAATTTTGGTTTCCTTGCTACTTTCAAGAATGTGAGACATGTGCCTTATTTAAATAAAAACTTGCTTTATATCCCAATCTTGAAATTGAAGGTTTTGAGGGAAATTGGGAAAATGGTGGAATGGATGCTTATTTCAATAATAAGTTTGCTTTTAAAGTTGAAAGAAGTAGTAGATTGTATGTCCATAATGCTAAACTTTTTCATGCTTTTTATCTGCTGCAAATGATAACTTGGATAAAACGGTTATATGGCATAAAAGGCTTGCACACACTAGTTTAAAGGGATTGCAAATTCTTCAAAAGAAACAGTATTTTGGAAATGATAAAGTTTCTGATTTACCATTCTGTGAAGACTGTGTGTTTGGTAAACAACATAGAGTCAGTTTTCCTACTAATGTACATACTTCAACTTCTGTGTTGGAATATGTGCATGCTGATTTATGGGGACCTTCTAGCACTCCTACTTTTGGTGGGAACACTTATTTTCTGTCTTTAATTGGTGATTTTTCAAGAAAAGTGTGAGTTTTTTTGTTGAAAAACAAATTAGATACTTTTCAAAAATTCAAAGATTGGGTAACTTTGGTACAAAATCAGTTTGATAAGAAAATAAAGTGTTTAAGAACTAACAATGGATTGGAATTTTGTAACACCCCTTTTGATTTTTTTTGTAAACAAAATGGACACAAGACTGTTCCCTATACCCCTCAGTAAAATGGCATTGCTAAGAGGATGAACAGAACCCTTCTTGAAAGGGTTAGATGTATGATGAAATCTTCTAGAGTGCCTAAATCTTGTTGGGGAGAAGCTTTGATGACCGCATGTTATGTAATAAATAAATGCCCCTCTTCTTCTTTAGATAATAAAACTCCTGAAGAAGTTTGGTTTGGTAAACCATCTAGTTATGCTACTCTAAAACCTTTTAGGTGTGCTGCCTACTCCCATATAAAAGGAGATAAGCTTGAAACCAGATCTCAAGATCGGATCTTTTTGGTTTATATTGAAGGTGTAAACGGGTATAGGCTGTGGCTCAGAGAATAGCCTAGTGTAAAAATTATCACCAGCAGAGATGTTATTTTTGAAGAAACTATTTTTCCTTGTTTAACTAACACTGAAGTTACAAGTTCAGATTTAAACACTCTGATGATCCTGCCTCTGATTTATATCTTAACATTGATCCTGAAAACAATCAGGGTGCTCCAAGTGAGGTGAAGCATCCTTCTGGTGATGGGGAGGATCTACTTGAGAATCCAAGTGATTCTGAACAGGTAGAACAACATGAAAATCCCACTGATTTACATGATTATCAGTTGGTAAGAGATAGACCTAAAAGGGATAGGAAACCTCCTCAAAGGCTGAATGATTTTATTATGTTGTGCTCTCCTGTAATGTGTTTGCTAATATTCCTGATCTTGAACCTGTTACTTTTAATGATGCTGTATGCTAGGGAATGGTGACTTGCTATGAAAGAAGAAATGGCCTCTCTGTCTAAAAATAAAACTTGGTCACTAGTTCCTAAACCTGTTAATCAGTCTATGGTTGACTGTAGATGGATTTATAAGCTAAAAGATAAAATTTAAGGCTAGACTTTTTGCCACAGGGTTCACTCAGAAACCCGGCATTGATTATAATGAAATTTTCTCTCCTGTGGTAAAGTAAGTTACTTTGAGAATAATGTTTTTTTTAGTTGCTCATTTTAACTGGGAAATGGAACAACTAGATGTTAAAATGGCTTTTTTATATGGAGATTTGGATGAGAAAATTTTTATGAGTCAGCCACCTGGTTTTATTGATGTTAAAAATCCTTAGTATGTATGCTTGCTTCACAAATCCTTGTATAGGTTAAAACAGTCCCCGAGACAATGGAACAAAAAGTTTGATACTTTTATGCATAGTTTTAAGTTTAAAAGGAGTGACTATGATTACTATATGTATTTCAAGTTTGATGTGCTGAGTAATATTCCTATATTTCTTTTACTATACGTGGATGATATGCTGATTATTAGTCCTTCTATACATGCTATTGATAGCTTAGAGAAATCCTCGCATTCAAACTTTGAAATGAAAGAGATAGGACCTGCTTGGAAAATTCTGGGCATGAGTATTACTAGAGATAGGTCTAAATTTGTTTTACTGTTCAGTCAAGCTACTTATACTGAAAAGGTGCTTAAAAAGTTCTCTATGTTTGATGCTAAATCTGTGACTGTTCCTTTGGCTAGTCATTTCATTTTGAGTAAAAATTTGAGTCCATATTGATAAGATCAACTACATGAAAAGTGTGCCTTATTCTAATGCCATTAGGTCTGCTATGTATCTTATGGTATGCACTAGGCCAGATATAGCCTATGATGTGAGTTCTCTGAGTAGATACATGTCAAACCCTAGTGTCAAACACTGGGATGCTCTTAAATAGTTGCTTAGATACCTTAAGTGTACTTTAGACGTTGGGCTTGTTTTCTCTAAATGTCCTGAAGGTGTGTTGTTGAAGGGTTATATAGATGCTAATTATGCCAGTGATAGGGACAATAGGAAATCTGTAACATCTTATGTTTTTACCTTGTGTGGTTCTTTTATAAGTTGGAAGTTACAGTTGCAGCATATAGTTGCATTGTCAACTACTGAGTCAGAATATAGTGCTGTCACTGTGGCTATAAAGGAAGCCTTGTGGCTTAAAGGAATTTTGGCTGAGGTAAATTTTGTGCAGAAGAATGTTTGAGTGTTCTCTGACAGTCAGTCTGCAATTCAGTTGTGCAAAAATCCTGTGTTTCATGGCAAGACAAAACAAATAGATGTTAGACAACACTTTATTAGGGATCTTGTCTCTAAAGGTCTGGTTAACTTGGAGAAAATCCCCTCTTAATATAATCCGTCAGACATGGGCACTAAGCAACTTCCAGTTGGTAAATTTAAGTCATGTTTGGCAATGCTAAAAATAGGCTCAGGTTAAGAGTATCGGTTTAAAACTTTTTTTTAAAGTTTTTGTTGTTTTAAAAACTATTTTTTCAAAATTAGTAATTAATTTTGGCTTTTTATTTTTGCAAGTGTAGTTTACCTTTGAGACAAGAAAACATTTTTGGATTCTTCTTCCGCTGATTCTGCTTTCGGTCCAAGGTGGAGAATTGTAGATAATGGTGGCCTAGAAGTCTAGCCCGGTCCAGTTAACTCCCAAGTCCAGCCCACCAACCCGCATGTGACTTCGCGGATCCTGTTTGGATCCGGATCTTTTTATCTCAGCTGTCTAGTTTAGGTCTTTAATCTGGTCCATCATTTGGATGTATATATTTCTTGCCTTTTCTCAATTTAGGGTTTAGGAGAGAGAAGGTTAGGGAGTCTTACGCATCTGTAATTTCTTCATCCTTTGTGTGGTTCTCTCAAAGCCCTTGTAATCTCTGTAATTTTCTTAGGTGAAAATTAGGGTTTGTAATCTGAGTGAAGGCTTATTTCCTTTGGTAGGATCTAAATGTTGAGGGAATCAGTGTGGTGAGATTGACGTCTGAGGTTCCTGAGTGTGGGCTTGTGTAGTCTGGTGATCTTCGATTCTGTACTTTGTGATTCCGATTGTGTTTTAGTGGAAGGAGGCCGAATCCACTTTGTGGAGCCTCAACGGTGGGACTGGCGGTTCTCTTTGAGCCGTAAACCCATCGGGGCCTTTGGACCAGATCAGTGGTTCTTTTCTTTTTACTGCTTTACAACTCGCAAACGACATCGATCTATTGAGTGTTCGCTCGCGCTAAAATCATAATAACCTTTAATTCCAATATATATTTATATCTAATTTTGTACCACATTTGTGATTTATAGTGTTTTTCACGGTTGTCTCACTCATTTCAATTCCTAGCAAGGATCATAAATATAAGATAAGAATTAAATGGGTAGTAATATTAAGAATACATTAAATGAACAATGGGACCAGTTTGGTATTGACAACAAACTTCATAACTTGAGAGTGATACGTTAAATTTTCCATCGACTGTAAAATTTAATACATTCATTTTTTTTCAGTCGCTACATCAACTACATGTAGTGTATAATTAATGTTTGTCAACCATTTAAAAATTCTCCATATTTGTCAATCAATTTAAATTTCAAATTTGAGGCACATAGCAACACGCCATTAAGCCACTTCCGATCTTGATGTAAATTTTCACATCATTCTAATTATTAACTCCACATGGCATGATTACATTGCGCCACCTATACTAAATTTGAATTTTAAATCTATTTATAGACAAATCCATATTTAAATTGTTACCAAACATAAATTTTTATAATGGTAATATAATACCTCATTTATTAATCGTTATCCCAACACTTACTCAACATTTTAACTACTTATGAACTTGTCTACCTTCGTTCATTATATAAATGAATGTATTCTTCCATCGAAAAATCAACTAGTTGCTCCTCTCATTCATACACAAATTAAAGCAGAGAATTTTTGAATATGAAAACTTGTATGATATTTGTTCTCTCCCTTTTGGTCCTCTCCGATGTTCTTCCCAGTGGTAATTAAATCTTTTGACTCTCTGCGTTGTATTTTTATTCCCACCCTCTCTTCTTCTAATAATAATAATAATGTTATTATTTATTTATTTATCTTTTAATGGTTGGGGTCTAGCCAAAGAACACAAATGCTTGTTAAAAGCCCAAGAATTAGTGCACTTTGATAATATGTATATATATGTAAGATTTAATTTGTTATTTTGATGTATATATACAGGTAGAATGGAAGAGACAATTCCAGACTGTCCAAATTTGGTTGGTCTTGTTGCCCCAACACCAAAGGACTGCATTGGCATTTGCAGTGATTTTTGTGTAGGACTTGGTTGCCCTGGTCCCAATGTTTGTACTGGAAAATCTTGTTGCTGTCGTAATTGCTAATGAATACTTGTACTTTCAATAAGAACTAGTGCATCAACCGTGTGTTGCACGCAATTGACCAGCTACATTTTTTATAAGTTCGCAAAATAATTTTTTACGCTTGTCACGATCTAACAATACTATACAATATTGCTAACACAACAATCTAATTTCTCATAAAGAATAATTCTAGTTGGACAAAATGAAGGACAAAAAGTTAGACAAAATAGATGTAAAAGTAATGTGATGTGTTGAAAAACAGGATTATGTCATGTGTCAGTTTTGTTAGATTTTTTGTATTTATTTTTGTTCAAATAGCACAAGTCAATTATTCTCAAAAGTCAAAAGTAATGAGCTCACTAAAGAAAATATTAACAAATAGGCTTGGAGTCTTCACAAATAATTAAGAAAGTAAAAAAAAAAGTGCAAGAAATAAGCATTGTGTTGCATTATGACATTTTCAAACAAATCAAAAAGACATTGTGTCATGTTAGAACTTTTTAAATATTTAATGAGCTCACTGAAGGGTTTGCACTGTTGGACTGCCTAGTGTCATTTCTTTTATACCTATCCAAACATTTATGAGCAATATGACTGAGCTTCCTACAGATTTGGCATGGACCCTTGATTGAATCTATTGCATTTGAGTTTCTAAGACCCTTTCCTCTGTTCCTGCCTCCTCTGAAGTTGGAGCTCCTGCCACCTTGATTTGTTCTACTACCTCTGTTGTAATAATTGTGCCTTTGTGCAATGTTAGCAAAAGTTTCACTAAGGCATTCAGTCCAAGTTATACTTTCTCTGTTGTTAACTTGCACTACAATGGGGGTATACTCCTCATCTAAACCAGCAAGGGCTTGATTCACAAGGTCTGAATTTGAAATTGTCTTACCAGCAATAGCAAGATTATCTGCTAGCTGCTTGAGAGTTTAGGTATTGATCAATGGACACAGACCCCTTTCTTGTCCTTTGAAGCTCTTGGGTTAAGAAGGTGATTCTTGATCTATTCGTGACTCCAAAAATCTCTTCAATTGCACTCCATAATTTCTATAAACTCATTGCTACCATCACCCTAATTGTAATTTCAGGTGTCATAGTAGAGTATAACTAGCCCACCAGTAGCTGATCGATTGACACATATTTCTGGTATTCTGGGTTTGAATCTCAACAGTAGTTTCTGTTTCTCCAGTGGCCTGGGTATCTTCAGTGACTTGAGTACCCACAAACTCATTTGGGCATTTTTTTTTTCCAGTTAGGAGGCCTTCAAGATTGTGCCCTTTAATGATAGGCAAGACCATATGTTTCCAAAGTAGGTAGTTGTTCTTCCCGAGCTTGATTGTAGGCATTTGATCTAGAACAGATCCAAACACAGAAGATGTGTTTCCTCCCGTCAATGAAAGAATTGTTGTGCTGGTCAAAAATTGTGAAGAAGAATTCATGGAGGTTTGATTCTCCATTTGAAGGCTCTGATACCAAGTAGAAGAAAACAATAATTTGGGATACTTTCAGCTAGATCAAATCTGATCGAGCTCTCTCAGTAATACAAGAATTCATACAATGTCTGTTACAAAGAAATCCTATCTGCCAATGAAATTAATACATATAGCAATCGTGCTACGAAAAAGAGAGTACAGAGGTAAAGAATCACTGCCCTATTTTCTGTATACTGTTGCCCGTGGTGCAGATGAGTACAAGAAAGGAGAAGAGGGTAGAATAGACAATTTACCTGAAAGGAACAGTACGTAGTTGTAGTCAGAGGACACAAGATTATAGAGCTAGAGCATTGACTTGTGATGTTTTAACAAACATTTCCAGCATCTAATTTATTGTTATAATTTTGCCAATCTGATTCGTATATTATTATAATAGTTGAAAGGCCAGTATGTTATTTTCATCTTAACCTCTTATATATTTGAATTGGGATTTTTTTCTTATTCCATGAGCTCTTCCTTTTCGATGAAAGATTTTCAAAGACCATTGTTTTATGAGTTAACCACTCAAAAGCCTCATATATTTTTCCACAAATGCTAGTTTGTAGAAAACGAAGATAAGATTTTCTTTATTAAAAGATGACTTGTTTAAGGGAAAATATATCCACATTATACTTTTTTATAGTTACACCACAATTTTATTACATTGAAGGTCCTTAATCTTTATTACTTGTGAAGTTGGTGTCTCAACAAATCTTATTTCATTTTTTCTGAATCATTTAATTATTTTTTTATCTTGTTTCTTAATAATGATTATTATTCAAAAAAAAAAAAACATTCATATGTCTTAGAATCATAAGAAAATATATATTTTAATTTTATGGACTTTTCTTTTTTGACTTATTTAAAAGATTTAAGTGGTTCTTATGCAAAAATTTTTAGAAGAAAATCGTTGTTAAATATAAGATATGATAATCGATCGCAAATTAAGAATAAAAATATAGCAAAGAAAAAGTTAATGCCAAAAATATAAAAAAATGAAAGATATTAAATACAATTAGAGTGTGGTGGTGTGTTTAATAAAATTGGTGGTGTCAATATAACTACAATTTGTTGAATGATATGCGCACAACAAATAAAAAATTAAAAAAATGGAAAACACAATGCATTTCGTTTTATTACTTTTAGAACAATGACTTAAAAATTAAGAGCTTGTTCTTGAGAGCTTTATGTAAAAGAGATTTAGATTTATGGGAGAATGTGTTGTAAGAATATAAAGAAAGTGTTGGAGTTTAATCATCGCAAACAAAAAATGGAAACAAGATTAAATCAATAAAACTATATGAAATTATAAGAAATCAACAACGTAACATAAAACGGAACAAACGGAACGACAACTCCCGTATCGTCTCTCCTATCCGGACGTTCCCGCCGGATTCCGGTCACTGGTGCTGTCCCCAGTGTGCGGTAGTGGTGGACCATGAAGGTTAGGGCTCAGATATCGCTCCACAAGGCAACATAACAAGAGTCGGCATCTTGTCACCACTTACTGTTCGACATGCTGACTGACTAAAACGAATTAGGGTAACCCTTTTATAGTGCAATCATCGTGGGCCTTCTAGTATCCAGCCCACTAAGTCACTTTTGTGCTAGTCTAGTTGTTAGTTGTGGAACACTTACAATATAATTCAGTCCAAGTCTTACAGTCTATGATAAAAGCGGATTTGAATTATTTCTCATCCTCACTCTAGGTTTATGAGGTAGTAAAAACCTAATAGAAATATTATTGGGAGGTGCGATTTTTTTTTTTTTTTTGTGAAAAATATGTAGTTGGTATTGATTTAATAATTTTTTTTTGCTTTAGTAAAGCTCCAAAGAATATGCTCTAAAACTAAGTACTTAATTTTCGAACCAAACGCGTCTCAAACGCCTATTTAGTTTCTATGAACGCTATCTTGTTCATCATTTGAAACCTAATAGTTAATTTGTTTATTTTGTATTCTAATTACTTAGCCAAAAACTAAAGATAATCTATACATATATATATATATATATATATATATATTAATTAAATGAAAAAAGCTGAGGGATCTTTGTACGCAATTTTTCCACCAAAAACTTTATTAGTGAGGTCTTTTTAGAAATTTTATTTCATATTACGAGAACCTCTGTGGTATTCTGAATTTTTTAATTTTTTTTAAAATTTTGTTATTTTCTTTTGCCTTATCTGTTCACAATTTTAAAATAATAATCACTTTCAAATTGAATAACTAATAGATAATTATCAGTATTTAATTGTTTAAATTATAGATAAATTTGATTATCCAATTGTAGAACACATCTTGTAATTTGTAGTTTATCACTAATAGAAATTAAACATATATATCATAAATTTAAGTTAATTGAAAATTATAATTATAATTTTTTCTTTATTTTTCTCAGTATATGTGAATATTAATAATTACTACTACTTTATATATGACTATTTTTACGTATTAGTAAGTTATATTATATAATCTTCATGATAATATAATCTTCATGTTATGCGATTTTATTGGTTTCGAATAAGAAATATTTTCAGAATAAACGACACTACTACCAACTAGCAATTATTTTGTACAATGTCATTTATCTAAATTAGTGTAAATAAATAAAATAATATTTATTTGCGTTAACGATAATAATCAAGTTAAAATTTGTTCTAAGTTACAGTTACCTTAATATTGCAAGAGAAAAAGTTACATTATAGTTTGATTGGTGTTAAAAATTATTTATTCTTTATTGGTAACGTAACCTAATAAAATTTTACCATACAAAAAAAATTATAAAATTTCATATTATTTATTTTTTTAAATAATTTGATGTGTCTTCTTCATACAACACACGGGTGAGGATCAAGTTAAAAATAAATAAAAATGTTAAAGAAAGACCAGAATTTTGACTCGATGCTGTCTCAAAAATGAAATCAACTGAACCCAATTTTTTATGTTGATTAAAATGAGTTATTTTGGAATAAAAGATGAAAAACAAAATAAAAATAATAAGCCAGTTGGAATATAAATCAAAGATAATAAAAAATAAACATATACTTGGAGTTGGTTGAATGCATATCTAAGCTTCCCGCACTTGTTTAATAAATTTTCACATAACCAATAAAAATAAATAGTAAATGTTCCCGTGGATTAAGGAGCAGTAAGGCACAACAAAAATTGCATACCACTTAGATTTCTATCTATGCCCAATTTTAGAATTATACATAATATTGCAACGACAGTTTGAAAGGCGCGCATTTGTTCCCCGCCGTCAAGGAAAAGAAGCCTTCTTCCCCACTTGTCAACTCCATAGATAGAATCTAAAGTTGTAGCTACATTGACGCTAACGGTAATTAAAGCAGGCATCAAATTAAACTTCACCACTAAATCCAATTGTTTTTATTGAATGATGATCACATTAATTACAGTTACTAGTTGAAAGGAGGGAATTAGAATGCCATTGTGAGATGAGGCTTCTGCTTTCTCTCAAAAGTAGATTTCAGCATTGATGTCCGACCATATATCCTCGATGCCTCGCTATCTGCAAGTGAACCATTGAACTCCTAACCAACAATGGAGGCACCCCAGGTTCTTTTAAGTTTAGTGTTTAGCTTCGTCTTGTTTAACATCCCGCAAAATCCTAATTTAGTAATTTTTGAAGTATCAAATATTAGGAAATTAGGGAATTTATATAAATAAATTATGGGCAATCAGAAAGGTATAAGGACCTTCCTTTCAGATTAGAACCGATTCCGATCTATATTATATTAGTTAACCAACTTAGATTCAACCATGGTAGGAACATTAAATCATGGTTTAATATTTTATTCCCTCTGGGCCCTGATGAATAAAATAAAAGGCCCATGAGACTTTTCACTCTAGGGTCTTGCATGCCAAAAACACTTATCTTTTTGATAACGTGCCTTTACTTGAATCTTGTGCATACAATCTCCTCTCCTTAGAGGGGAAAAAAAAAGGATTTTCTCCTTGTCAAAGGAAAACAAATTGCATACAAAGAACAGATAGAACCAGTGAAATTGAATTGCCCAATCCTATCTTTCTTTGAAGTCAGTCTGGAGCGGGAGAATTGATCACTTGGTAAGGGGGTTTAGGAGGTTTTTTTGAGCGCATCTTTATCATATTGAAAAATCGGCTTTCATCTTATTTTCAGGAAATCCAATCATACTTCTAATGATGAAAGAGAATCTGGATTTGTCTGCAGATGATGATAATGTTCACTCATGGCTCGATGCGCTTAACGAAAAGGAACTCTCTAAGCAGGGAAAGCAGTGGGCAGAAGAATTGTCGTGGGACGTTGACTAAACAGTCAGTTGGGAATGGAGACCAGAAATATGAAATAGTTACGGAGTGCTTGAACCAACTAAGATTAGTGTTATTAGATAATACTAGTGTATTGATACGTGCAATGCACGTATGTTGGCTGTAATTATATCTGTATTATTCATAAAACAACAAAGCTTATTTTTTAGTGCAACCATTCGCGCTTTCGCAGACAAAGCTACAAAAATAAAAAATAATATCATTATTATACAACCTCATAATGCTTCAGTATGATCAATGGAAGTCATAAGGAACTTTTCAAGGATCCAATTGTCCACTACAATACCAACCTAATCATAGATGCCAATAACATAGTAGGATCTACACAGAACATGCATGAGAACAAAAAACTAATGTAAATAACTAAAATTTAATTAAAACAA
>CAVNYN010015249.1:0-62158 GCA_963692815.1 Nyctanthes arbor-tristis
AAAAAAAAAAAAAAAAAAAAAAAAAAAAAAAGGAAACTCAAACCATTCTTTAGACAACATTCTAGTCAGACCAAAAGTATAACTAACTTCACCACTCATTTAAATAGGTCCATTTATAAACAAAAACAACCTCCTCGCTGAAGCATGATGTTTCCAAATGCCAAAAAAGTGAATCACTGATTGCGACAATTAGCAGAACCAGTTGTCAAAACAAACTAAAATGATTTTCATATTTCTTTTAGAGAACAGTCTAGTAAGATTAAAATATAATTTGCTGCACTACAATGCATATCACACATAAAAAGTACAGCTTATAATTTGTTCACTGAATCACATTTGGATTTAAAGAGAGGTTTCTTGTACCAGTTTACATGGTTCCACCACAATGCATCTTTAGTTCCTATGATTAACTTTTCAATTATAAATTCTTCTAGTTGCCAATTTGTCCCTTTAATTTATTTTAAGTATATCTACTTTTGGAACAATATCATCAACCTGAGTTTCATTCCAAGGTCACCAGCAAACTTCTCATTCCATTCCCCTGTTTCCATTCCACTGTTTTTTGCACAAAAACCATTAGCAATGAACATATAATCACCACAACCCAACTAAGTGGCAAAAATTACTCCCACTGTCCCATATATTTAGGCTTGCTTGAGTTTTCACAAGGATTAAAAATTGTATTGGAAAAATAGATTTTGTAAACTGTTCTCCTAATTTACCCTTTATTTGTTCTCTGCAGCTAGTATTTTAACTTTTTTACCCTTTATTTAGTCCTTCTCCGCAGCTAGTATTTTAACTTTTTTGATGGAAACAGATTATTGTTTGAAACGTATGGTGGAAATGTGGAGAGAGATTATAAGAAATTGCGAAAAATAATTAGTCAGAAAATTTGTTGTTGCTGTAGGTTTGAGAATTGTTGACTTTTTTCATAATGAAAAAATAAGCTATAGAGAACAAGGGCTTAATATGTAGAATTCAAAATTGATAGTTATAAATAAACATTAAATAGGGTAACTTAGTAAAATAATGAAAATTAATCTTATCAATAAAGAAACGACTATATATGTGGGACTGAGGGAGTATTCATATCTTTTTTTCCTTGACTGTTTTATCCTAGAATTTGAAATTTAGTTATGATTTCTTTTGCACTTTGCATACAAATAATTTTTAATATGTTTTTGTTTCATAATGAGGCTTACACAACAACTCATGAAGGATGAAACGCCTAAATACTCTTTTTCAGCGATTTTTCACAATGGAATATACTAGTTCTGTTAATTAACAGTTCCACAATACATCATACACTTGAATCAAATACCGCTCAGTATAGTTAGAATGAAAATTATAATCCAAACATATCAAAAGACATTTCTGCACACTTGACCTGAAGAGAAACACATCAAACCTTCTTATTAATAAAAAGTAGCATTATTATATTTGTAAGTGAGAAGTTATTTGGATACTATAGGACTGGAAAAATTCAAATCAGATGTATTACCTCCATAATCCTTGTTCTCAGCATCAACATAAGAATCAGGAAGAACAAACAAGACTCCCTCCATACCTACACATAATGAAGAAAGTAAGGAAAAATGCAAAGGGAAAATGGTTTGAAGTTTAAACCTTCTCATATGCCCAAACATTAGAAATAGTTTAACTGAATCCAACATCTAGAAAAAGAAAAAAGAAAAGAATAAAAAATAAGTAAATAAATCAAAGAAAAGCGCAATATCCAAAAACTAACCTTCAAGCTTGTTTGAGGTCTCCTCATCAATCTCACATCCAAAGCCAAAGTACCTCTCACAAGAAACGTTATATATCTTCTTTTTAGCCTCCTCCTCGCTATTAAAACCACATGCACAATCCATAAGATAGTAATAAGTGTCCAACAAAATAGAATATCTAAACAACCAAAGCAGGAAAGAAAAATCATCTTATATCCTTTCACTTCTTAATACAACCAACTAGTTATTAAAAGCCTTCCAGTATGATATTGAAATATCCAACTCAAAAATATTACTGGTAAGCAAAAAGTTACATTTCTGAAAGTAACATCTTACACGTAAACTTACTGCTAACATTTTTATCCAAGAGGGAAAAAAAATTATTTCTTTCATAAAATATACACTAATAAACCAGTACACATGCAAGTTAACCCTTTTTCGCTTAACTAGATATGCTATTTCTCTTAAGATTATCACAAAACCATTATAACAAGTAGGATAGATTATTCCCAAACAAGATGGTATTAAAAATTTAAAAACCCTAGAATAATTAAAAGAAAAGCCATAATATTTAACCTTCCAACAACTTTGGCTAGCGTTTGAATATAGCAATCAATCATCTGCTGCTTAGTCGCCCCTTCACCGCCAGGCTTGTCCATGACAATAAGCCAGTGCTCATAATCACAACCAGGGAAAAGAGGCGCCATCTCCATGGGTGGGCGGTCACCGAAGTTCGATCCGGAGTTCAGGGGCGAGTACGAGGACCCCGACCGATTGACCCGGCATCTAATCGTGTTGTATCGGGTCAAGTTAGGAGAAGTAACCTGCAGGGAGTGGGATAAGGCGGCAGGGGCGACGGAGCGGATAGAATGAAGTGGTCCACCTCCGGGACGCACGAAACCGGGTCTACAATTAGAGAAAGAGAAGAGGCGTTTCGGGAGAAAGAGAGAAGCGGTGGCGCCAGTTGACCGGACAGCGAGGATTGATCGGGCAATTGCGGCGGCCATATTGTGTGTTTGTGTGTGAAAATAGTGAAGAGTGGTGAGAACTGAGGGTTTAGATATGGTTTGGGGGGTTTTGGGGGAAAGATGGAATGGGGTTGCCTACGGTTAGAGTCTTTACAATTTCTTGCAGTTGTCATCTTTTTTTGGGCCAGAGGTATCTTTGATTGGATCTCTTATCTGCCGTATGGTCACACTCACACGACTTTTGTTAACTAGGGATAACATTTTCGAGTTAGCGCTTTCAAGAAAACTTGCAATTAGGTCCCTCACAATTCCAAGAATTACATATAGATGTAAATCTTTTACTTCTAAATGCCATCTATCATCCTGTTACTATGAGCAAAATTGCATTGTAAGTTTAAAGGTAAGAAAACCTATGGTCTTGCATTACGTAGGAACATATGTCTCTTCACCTTTTCGGTGCGTTTAGAAGAAATTGAAAGAAGAAACCGTAGTTATTAATTCAAACTTTACCTCAAACGGCAAATTAACATGCTATTATTGTGCTAACTTTATAAAATTGTTCGAAAATTTGATTGCTTTGTTTCCCACGTTGTGAACTCAAAAATAAAAATTACTTTCGTTTTTGAAGAGTTAATTAAATTTTTCGTAATTCATTTTTAGATGCATGTATATGTATCGATATATGTTGTTGATAAATTATTATTATATATATTTGATATTTCTCTTCTATCACACTCGAGTGAAAAAAAAAATATTTGCCTTAATTTTATTTTATTTTAGTTTAGTTGAAAAGCTAAACATATCATTTATTAATATCTCGGCAAATGGCCGAACCAAACATCAAAGGGGATACAATCTATCCTTAAGCCACAACAAAAAGAAGTAAAAACAAAAGACGCGACTATGTGGGCAACCGTATTTCCCTCAAGAGGGATATGATTACATGAACCACAGTCGAGCTCAGATAAAAAAGATATAATCTCGCTAAGGAGGGGTCCACATGTAAAATTAGATTTTTGTATAAATTACTCAAATCTCAATCACAAATGTGTTGTAAAGGGTGTTTGATTCTCATTATGAAATCAAATTATAATGTGAAAATTATAATAAGGTGAAATGAGATGTGGAAATTAATAGAAGTTTAAAATATATGATTATAATTGAATAGTTATCAAGCCAGTGGTCAAACAAGTGGTAGGTGAAATTATAATATGATAATAAAAAGAGAATCAAACAAGCACTTTTAGTTTCCATATCATCAATTTATTACTTACCACTGCACATCAAAAAGATAACCAAAAATCATAAATATTAACGTAAGTAGAAGTGAGAATTGGCCCAGGGCAAGTGAGGCCTTTGCCTTATGATAAAAGATTATAGAGGCTAAAAAAGTACCACCCATTGACGTTCCCCCAATTTATGTAGGTTTTAAATTTTAAATTGCGCAAGATTGCTAAGTAAATTTATTAATCTTTCTATAAAACCATGAAGATTCATTGATTATTTTCAAATTAAATTATAGCATAAGCATATATTTTTCTAATAATGATCATTAAAATTGCTAAAAACAAAAACGGATATGTCCACTAAACGCAGAATCCATAGAATCCAGCCTGTTTCCGCCATCTGATAGAAACTCTAACGGTCACTTCCTTTTTTAAACACGACTAAACGGCTAAACCCCAACCCACGAAAGGCCCCCAAAATTCGACCGTTTTTTGGCCTTTTCCCCTTTTCCCTTAACGCTCCCCGGTCTCTCTCCCCTTCCCCTTCCCCTTCCCCTTCCCCCTCTCTGCCAGAGAAACAACAATCATGAAGATTTTCCAACCTTAATGCCCTCCAAATCATCTCATCCGCAGAGAAAAGTTCAACCTTTGAACCGAAGAAAAAGAGGATTTTGAGAGGGTTCTTGATTTCTGACTAAATGGGTTGCTTTCTTGGGTGCTTCAGTGGTGCCAAGGATGCCAAACGCCGTAAACATAAGGTTAACCGGGGCAGCCCTAAAAGCCAAGTAAGATCTTTTTCCTAGCTTAATCTGATTTTCATTTCCTGTTTCTTGTTCCTTCTCTCTTGTTAGTTTTGGAATCCGTGATTGATTATTAATTTTAATTTATCTTTTTGATATCATATGAGGGTTTTAATTAATGGGTTATCGTTTTTTCAGCAGACACTTTTTCGGACTGTTTTGGATCTTCTTTCCTGTAGGAGCTCTAAAATTTGGTTATATGATGATTTTAATTTCCCCATTGTTTTTTGATTGTATAAAAATTTTCTGAAGAAGCATAAATCAGTACTTATTTAGTTCTCTCTTAGGTTTATGTTTTGGCCCTTTGGGGTTCGTGATTCTTTATCAATTTGACTCATCTTTTTGAGCTGATATGAAAATCGAATTAGAGGGTTTGAAATACTGTTTCTTCATTCTTGATACTACAGCAGAATCTCTTTTCATGACTATTCCAATTTCTCACTGTCCAAATTTTGTGAAGGAGATCAATTCTTGTTTTGTTCTCTTTCAGCTTTATGTTTTGAGAACATAATTTTTCTTTTTCTCTTTGGGGGTTCTAAATTGATTCAAATTACAAAATAAAATCTTACCGCAGAGAGACCGAGTTCTGAATGTTCAGCAGCGGCAAGGTGTGATACATGCAGAACAGAGCATCACAGAGACAACACCCCCTACAGGAATACCCATTCCAAACTTGGTTCCAGAGTTGCGGTTAGTCATTTGATGGTTGTCAAATTCTCGAAGTACTTAGAAATATTGTTGGATTTTATCTACTGTTAGTTTCAGGAATACTGCAATAAACATTTGGTCGAAGAATTAATTTGGTTGAACCTGGTGTCATTTCTTTCATGAAATGGGACCTTTTTATTAATTTCTTCTATAGTTCCACTAGATTGCGTTTTGTTTGCAGAGAAAAGGCTGAGAGAGAGAAGCAATTGAATTTGAGCCCTAAAAAGAGAGTAACATTTGATTCAAATGTGACAACCTATGCACCAGTTTCCATTTATGACAGCACTGATTCTCTGGCGGAGAACAATAGATCTGTTGAGAAAGAGCAGAACAAAGATTCAAAAAGCCCTCATTCACACCAGTCACAATCTGAAAGTGGCAGTTCTGTGACTTCCAGCTCAGGATTTTTTCCTCCAAATCATAGATACCATAACGTTGCGGACAGCGATGATGAAATTGAAGAATATGGTGACAGTGACTTGGATGATTTAGATGAAGAAGATGAATCTGATTATTCTGATGAAGATGCTGATGATGATGGAATTGCTTGTGAAGAAGTGTGGTCTGAGTCAGTTTTAAATGCATCCATGGAGTCAAGGATAGACGAAGCAGAGAGTCCTTTGATATTTAGTGGACTGCCTGAGAAAGAAGTAGAGGTATTTGGACCAAAACCAAATGCAAGAGACAGAAGTGACTATGTTAACTCCGTGCTAAATCCTGTTGAGAATACTGCTCGGTGGAAAGCTGCAAAATCAAAAATGACAAAGCCATTAAAGGGACAAAAGGAGAACATGATAGCTGCCGAACTGGAAGCACCCCGCCTTTCTTTTAGTCATTTCGAACCGACTTTTAAGCATTCTTCACATGTTCCAAAGGCAAACTTGGATCAGCCAAAGAATGAAGTGAAAGAGATTGCTGTTGATTCAAGTCTCTCTAGCTGGTTGGTTTCTCCTGATACCACACCTGCACAGAATAATAGTTTCAATGATCGAGAGACTCCTACCTCTGAAAAGAACATGTCACAAGGATCAGTTTCACCAAGGAGCTTTGATGATCGACCAATTCTAGGTGCATTGACAGTCGAGGAGCTGAAACAGATGTCTGCATCTTCCTCTCCAAGGAAGTCTCCTGGTAAAAACCCTGATGAGATGCCTATTATAGGTACAGTTGGTACCTATTGGAATAATTCTGGTCTAACAAATTCTGCCTCTTCTTTCAAAGGCATACCAAATACAACAAGCAAATACAGAGAGGTATTCTTGAAGTGAGAATCTGTCACAATATGAAACTGGTAATATTTGGTATTAAGGATTTGTTATATGTGCAGGATAAGAGAGTCAATTGGCATACTACTCCATTTGAGACCAGACTGGAGAGAGCTTTGAACCGAGGTGCTGCAGAAGCTTAAAATATATACCCAGTTGCATCCCATAGAAGAAAGATGGTTCGCGTGTTTTCTGTTTCTTTCTGTGCCTGCTGCTCAGATTCCTTTAATTTATTGTGTGTGAATCTTTTAGCAATTGTTTGTTGTAGTTTTTCGTACATTCTTTTATAAATGTTTGTGAATTTTTGATATGACATGAAATATATTCAATTGATTGTTTTTGTTGTAATTTTTGGATTAATTTGTGATATAATTGCAGCTGAGGGAATGTATGATATATATATTCAATCTTTTCTTATTGCTTCCAAGAATATTATTCCTGGTTAAACATCTTTTATATGGCATCAAAAACATGCCAGACCCTTTCAAGGGGAAGAGACTTAAGTGGGCAGTCCCCATGCTCACTCAATAAGGGGAGGCCTTCTTGAAAGGGACTCACCTTACGGCATCTCCAACCATCCCCCAAATTTGGGGGACGGTTTACCTCCAACTGTCCCCTAAACCCTCCCCCAAATATGGGGGAGATGAATAGTATGCCTCCAAAATGGTTGGGTAGAATTGAAAGGGATAAAGAAGGGAGATGTAATAAGACCAGAAGCAAACTGAAAAATCCATGGCAGTAATAAGGGCAGCAGAAATGAACTGAAATAGAGGGAGTAATGAGAATGAAAGGCTTGAGTATGTAGAAATGGAGAAGATTAAAGAAGATAGACATGATAAAATTTGTGAGTTCTCTTTCCAGTCCAGAAAAAGGCCAACAAATGTGAAATCTAAAGTGTAGACACAATTCTATCCTTTTATGGGGCCAAAGTGTGGTATAGTCCACCTCTTTTTAGTAATTTTTACTTCAAGTATCACAACTTGATACATTTTCAATTTATCAATCAATACTCCACTAAAATATAAAACCATTTTAACCACAATATTTCTCAAGATAATAAGTTGACCAGCTCACCAGTTCCAGTGACATTTCAAAATTGACTTTAGGCTTGCATAGAAAGTAAGTACTTATAAGAACTTCCAGAGATTTACCCATTCTTTAAAATCCTATTCAGTATATATTCCTCAATATCCTATTTATTATCAGTATACATATACTGTGCCAATATGATAACATTCTCCTTCCCTTAAAAACTAACCTTGATTCTTGTCCAATGTTCTGTGTGTCATTACTGTTCTATATGCTAAGAACCTCAACATCTGCCATGTACTTCATTGAAGAACTTAGAGATGTCTGGTTGATTAAAATAATGATATTCCATATAATTTCTGCTGGGAAAGGCTTTGCTCTTTATAAATTAGTTAAATTTCAGTTTTCACATACAAAAACGCAAGCAATCCAGTCAATGTCTTGTCTGGAAAAGATGAGTAGTTTAAAGTCGCATCATTTGTCTTTGCAAACTCGGCTTTCATCAAATTAATTTCCATGTGTTCTATTGATATTTGGAGCGACTTCTTATTCATTCAATTTCAGGACTTGTCACTTATTCAGTACTTATATGTGTTGTCACCTATGTTTTAAAACATTAAAACATTCACATCAAAATGACTAATTATTCTATTCAAACTGATTGTACATCTATGTATTTAAATTTATAGCTTGCTATCATATTAACTTAATTTTTATTTATAATACGAGATTTTACGAAAAAATCGTTCACATCAACCTGTTTTTAATCAATTTCTAATAGTTTTTTCCTTGTGCAATGCACAAATGAAAGATAGTTATTAATTAAACATAAGAAGAAATTGAGGCTGGAATCCTGCCCGACAAATGAATTAATTTAACCTATAATTTATTTCCTAACACAGGTGAATAATCCCAAATTTTTGTAACATTAAAACCTCAATTAAATCCCAAATTTTTCCTGTCCAAGAGAATTGTTAAACTCATATCTCAATTTTCACAACTCCAAGAAGAATCACTTTCGTGACAAAAGTTCCAACCGGTCAAATAGATAGGTTTCGCGACAAAATCTCTACTACTTATTTTCAGTTCCCCCCCCCCCCTCTATTTTAGACTTAGTTTGCCAAGGCTTTATATTTCATTCCAAAAGTTCACTATGATTAAAAGAATTTATTTTGTTATTGTTGTTCTTGTCTTCTTTGGGTTACTCATTTTAACAAAATTGACATTTTAAGACTCATTTTAAGATAAAATCTTTAGTCTTAACCTGATATTAGAGTTCATTGAGCTCCAATAAATAGTTTATCTAATTAAGACTCAAATGAGCAATACAATTCAAGTTTGGACTGCTCATGTATGCGAAATTAGAATAAATAGCCTGCCTATAAGTCTTTGGGGTACTTCGCTGAAAAAAGTTCACCTTTTAAGATGAAAATTCAAATCTTAATAGTAGCTGTTGTTTTTAATTATTGCCAATTTACCACTATATGACATATTAATATTTGACAAATGTATCAGTTCAATTTAAGACATATCACTTTAATCCCAAATTATACGTTTTAAGGATTATACTTTGAAAATTATACATTGATCTTGAAAATGTCGTCCATCATTATTATTGTTTTTACAAAAATAAGGCATGTATATACTTCTCAAATAAGAGTTATTAGAAAAAAAAAAAGTCCCTTAACTCAATTAAGGGTATATTACTTGTCTTGTTCTCCCACTTGGTGCGATTATTTCACTAGATACACACACGGTGGGAGACTGTCACACGAGTTGTCTAGCAATGAGGTCAATATATATTGAGGTTATTCAATAATCTCTTGTTATATATACATCTGGCCGGATAATCTCACCAGGCGTATGACGAGAGATCATTTTTTAGTTAATTACAGAGGTAATTAATTTACCGCTTTCCGTCTCAGTTGGAGACCCTCTTTGTCTCAAGTAAGATTTATACGACATCACAGATAGAAGTAATTCTAGGAGGACATGAAAATGAGACATTATTAGGTGACATTCTCATGTGGCACACATTTATTGGTTGATGATTACATAGCTACTTTTTCATCATCTAATACAAGTGTGCTACATAAGAATGTCACATAATAATGTCCCATTTTCATATCCCCCTAAAATATTTCCACAGATAGACAGATTTTGGCTATTTGAGATCGTTTCGAACTCGAAATGATGACATTACACCAAAACTTGAAAGCTGGACAGAATTCCAGAGAATATGGACAGTTTATAAAGCCTTGGAAAAAATAAAAAATAAATAAAAAACGTTTTCGGACCTGTGTTTTATTAGAGTCTTTAGATGTCACGTCATATATATGTTAGCGTGTTTTTCAAATAGGAATTTGAAATTGACCCTAGCACGTTACCTCTTTCTAAATGGCTTGTTGTTTTGACAAATAATGACAAACAATGGGGAAAAAATATTTAGGCTTCATTTTATTTTATTTTATTTTTGAAACAAAGCCGTTGAGTTTGGATTATCATGGACTGACCTACAATCTCTCACCAGTGTAACAGACAATGTCCGTCGAACATGGTTAAATCAATGAAAACTTTTGTTTGCTTTCAAATCTTAAGATCAAGCAAAAATCTGCAGGAAAAAAAAAAAGAACCAAGAAACAGAGCACAAGCGCTGGGAAAACAAATGAAGAACAGAGTAGGAGAATTTTTGTGGAGTCATGGAAATCTGCTTCCTGGTCTGAATTCATCAGCACAAGTGTACAAATTCATGTAGCTATCACCTTTGCAAGTTTGTAGCTTAATTTCAATTTCATCAAGTTGATTTCCACAACTTGATTTGGGGGACTCTTTCGGTATAGATTTAGGATGGCTTCTTAGTCTTCTCTAATCAATGTCAAGACATTAACATCAACCGCAAAACACATAAAGGGTTATCTTTACAAATAGAGCCACTAATTCTCCCGCCTCTCTTTTTATTTATTTATTTATTTATTTTTTCCTTAATGCAATGGTTCGGTTAATATCTCACAGATAATATTAAATTTTATATTCAACTATAATTATAACATAAGAACTTGAAAATTCTTCCCAATAGACACGCTGTGGAACTTTTGTTCTCCACAATGTACTCATAACATATCCACTATAGTTTTTCAGGTTTTTGATGAACTAAATATGGTCTTTCACTTTCATGAATCATTTATTTTCCACACGCGTTAACATTTAAGTCTTCATGTATTTATCATCACCGGCCACACTCAAGACTCTATTCTAATCCCTTTGTCCCGATTATTTGGTCCAAATTGTCTTTTCACGAGGATTAAGAAATGTGTTCGAACAGCACATTTTCCAAACCGCATTCCTAATTTATCCCTAATTAATGAGTATAATTCAAAATTGCTAGTTATAATTAAAGTATTAAATAGAGATAGATTTGTAAACTAATGTAAATTAGATTTTTTAATACAGAAATGAGACTATATATTTGGGACATCTCAAAAAGGAAAATAAGACCAAATAATCGGGAAAGAGGGAGTATCTTTTATCTATGTAGAGTTGAACTCCCGACAAGGCTCCATTTGGGCACCTTTTGGTCTACCCATTATCTTTTTCTACTACTCCATTTTAGGCTTTTGTTTACTAAAAGAAGGGCTGGCATGGGAACATTCAAAATTAGACATATCTCCTGTTTAGATTCTTCTCTTCGTTTTTACTTCCTGGGCTCGTGACGGCATCTGTGTAAGGGAAGTACAGAGCTTTGGTAAAGCCATGAAATTAGAATTGAGTAATTTGGATGCTAAAGAAAAATGAGAATTAAGTATTTCCACAATGAAAATTATAGTTCAACTAATCTATTAAAATAGTACATTAGGATTGGGGTTTCAGCAAAGTCCATGTACCATCATGGCCAGGAAATTTGATCTCACTTGAATCCTTGGGACCTCAGTCCGAACCAATTGGTGGGAGAAATTCCTTAGCAACTCGAAAAATTGTTATCTTTGGCGGTCATATAATCATCTCTGTGGTCGTTTGCATGTGCAAGGGCAATCGAATACATATGATAATAGTTCTTACTCTAACAATATAGAATTCTATGTGTCTCTATTGACAAAGATATGTTCATATGGCGAAGCAGCCCAAGCATAAACCGTGACCGCCACAATAAGATGATGACTCCAACAATTTTTATGGATTCACCTGGCAAGTTGTCCTCACGGGATATTCTATTTTTAAATATAAGAAACATAAATATTTTAAGGAATTTATTTATGGCTTTAATGAATTTATTTATAATTTTGTGAAGGTGTGTACCAAATCAATGGATTGAAGTTTTAAACCAATGTATAAAATCATTAGCATATAATAGAAAACTTTAGAATAGAGTTTGAATATTGAGTCAATGATCATGGAATATGCACATCACTTGCCTATATATATATATATATATATATAAGTCCCATCATCTTTTTCTCTACTATTATGTATTATGTACTATTACTATAAAAACAAGAACGAGGAAAGGATAACGGCGCCTTCTTCATGTTCTCATTGTTGGTTCACTTCCACTCAACATTCCAACACCGTTCTTGAGGTGAGGTAGACGAAACCCTCTCCTCATGGCATGCCCAATATTTTGGAGGGCCCAAATTCTACAATTTCACCTTGTCCCTTTTTTGTTTATTTTTTTTCCTTTTGTTGAACTCATTGGAAAAATACTGGATCTAAAAACACGGTCTATGGATTGTAATCGTTACATTAGATGCAACTGTGTAACTCACATAATAAATTCCAATTGTTATTTCTCACTTTTTGTTGCAAAATCAATATTTTAGTTAAATTTACCAAGTCGTCACAACATATTTGCATATGTTTAGATAAACGAAATATTGAAGCCAAGAGAATCCATCAATGGCTTAAACTATTAATTCATAAATTCAATTTGTATTAAAGCTTAAATTATTTTGACAGGTCAAAATAACAAAATATAAGCAAAATGAGGGGATAAAGAGGATAAAGAAATCTATGACAAAGATGTTGACTTTTAGTGATCTTTGAAACATATTTGGCCTTCAAAAACTTAAATTGGCAATTACCTTCTTGGGGAAATATCAATGCATACTATTGTGGAGGGGCCTATTTTATAAAATTCACCTTAGGTCCGGTAAATTTAAGGTACAGTATCATTGTGTCCCGTTATCACTAGGAAGTTTGATCTCACTTGAGTTCTTGAACCTCAGCTCAAACAATTGGTGGGAAAGATTCCGTGGCAGTTGGAACAATCCTCGTCTTTACGGGATCTTTAACCTTCCACATAATCATTTTTCTAGTTGGATGCTTGTGCAAGGGCACCTTTTGACGTTTACTAAAAGTATATACTGACAATACAAAATTATGTGGACTTCCATTGACAAAGTGTCCAAATGACAAAAAAGAGCAACCGAAGTGGACTAACGTGTTTTAATGGAATATCTACGATAATTTTATTGCATGGATGGATTTATCATTTTCCGACTCTATTTTGTTATAAGATTAATTTAACAGTAATAAACACATGGACTATATCAGTATCTCCGTACATATTGAGTACATATAGATACTGATACCGGTTTAAGGCCGACGGTGCCGGTTAGTTTCCAAGTAGCTCCAAATCATACCACTTCTCAAAGATCATGACAAAATTGCAAACTTTTACGATTTTCGTACACTGATTAGAAAAAATTATGGTACTCCAAGAGTACTAAACACTCGGTACTCTTGCCCAATTAAAAACTTACATGTGAGATTCAGAGCCTGAATTAAATAACAAATTGGAGACTTTGAATCCATATGCAGATCTGTGATTGGCCAGGAGTACTGAGTTCAGTACTCTTAGAGTACCAGATTTTTTCCCCATTATGAGCTATACTGGGGATTATTTGTTCAACTAACCAATGAACTAGATAAAAGCAATTCGTTAGAGGAAATTCTTTTATATGTCGAAACAAGATGCCACAGGGAAAGTGACAATATGCTGGGTCAATTTCAAATTCCTATTTTGACATACACGTTAATCCACATTCATGAAAAGACGTCCGAAGACTTTCATAATCCACTGGTATGGAAAACTTTCTCCCCTAAAAGGACCATTGGATCATGATTTTAACCATTATCGTTGGATTTCAAAAACAGCTAGTTGTGAAGATGCTACATGGAAATCATAACGACTCGATCAAGTGATGCTGAGACATCAAAGATTTACCTAGACTATACACATTGTCCAGATTTCTCGAATTCTGCTCCCGGCTTCTGAGTTTCTTCTCACACGGAATTTACGCCCACACCTCGCATAGGCTATTAGCAAATATTCCCCACCTTTATTAGCCTTTTGAATTCTACCGTTTGGTCTTTGGTGCCATGCATATTATTATATATAATATATATATATATATATATATACTAATTAATATATATTATTGCGCTAATGTGAAACATGATAAAAAAGTATATAGAATTAATGTCAACTAGTCATAATAAACCTTTTATTATATATATATATATATATATTTAGATGGGTTGTTGTGTGGTTTGTTTGATTTTTAACTTTTCCCTCAAGTTTAAAAATTAATTACACGATTAACGACTATTTTCATCCACAAGCACAATATAGCAGCAATTTTATTATAATCAATTTTATTTATTTGGGACAAAGAATCATCAAAATCACAGCTTACTTATTGTTCTATGATATTTTAATATTTGATAGATTTAACAGTTTTAATCACTGAAATTGTTCTGCATTTAAGGAGTAATCCTTCCCGATTTATGCTACATGCCCACAATACAACCGAGTACTAGCTGTGTGACTTATCTTTTATTTTGAAACTTTAAAACATTCCTTGGTTTTAATTTCATGCTTTATTTGTTTCTATGTTTTCGGTTTCAAGTTTTATTTTTTCGTAACCCCATTATGCATGAATTAATTCTACCATTATGTTATTCATGTGGGGGGTCATTTGAGAGTGGCACACAAAAATGCTGAAAAAGATCTTTCATATATTCTATCTACTTATGCTATTTTGACAATACGATAGAGGCCCGTTCTTCCACTTTATGTAATCGTACTCATGGACGGAGTATTGGTTGAGAGCTAGGAGTTTTATCTTAGAGTCGTGTCACGTCGATAGTACCCGCACGAGGGGAGGCCAACAAGCTTTGACACAACTCTCTTAATTAGGCCAGCAACTTCAAACTTTTCTTCTACTTTTCTATTGCTTAATTTCTTGAGATGCATTATTTTGATTTGATTAAATTTTATGTTATATGACCATCACACAAATCACGAATTTCCCCCAACACTAGCTAGGCATGATCTTGTTTAATTTCTTACCTTGTCTCACCAAATGTGTCACATTATGGCCAAGTAGTCTAATCCTTCTCATAATCATGCATATTCTTGAACGTTGTTTCTTTTGTTTCATTGTAGGCTTCTCCGAATTAGCAGGTGCGGAAGCTTTAAAGTTTCTTGTCACACAAAATTCACAAGCACTCACCTCGAGTAGGCTGAGAAATTCTACAGATTTAATATTCCAAGATTTGCTAAATTCATGTATCTTTTGTTTTGCAACAGGAAGATGTATATTTGCATGTAAAAACTGGCAGAAGGCGATCCTTAATAACAAAGTATTTATTATTTGTCGAAAGAAGAAGCTACGCAGAAAGAGAGTAACACGCTAGGATTTCAAATTCCAATTTTGATAATCCTCGGGTGTGGAAAACTTTCTTTCCTCAGTGGATCATTTTTTCTTGATCTTAGTTAACTGGTACGGTTGGATTTGGAGAACAAATAATTGTGAAGATGCTATCCAGAAACAGAGAAAATATCCGGTACTTCAGGACTCTTAACCAATGACCAACCTACACATGAGTCTAAGAGTCTAAAAAATAGGGCCTAACATCCTATGTCTGTATTTTTTATTAACTTGGATAACTATAATAAGATACTCTTAGAGTAACTTAATTTTTTCCCCCCTGAAATCACAACGATTGCCTCCTAGATCAGGTGATGCTTTCAGATTTATTCTCATACAAAGTTTACACGCACTCACCTCCCATAGGCAGAGCAAATTCCCCAGCTCTAGCTTTTTGAACTCTACAGTTTGGTGTTTGGCACCATGCAATCATGCATGTATATAATTATATATTAAAGGTTGCATATTAGTGCGCTAATGCGAAAACATCAATATCATCTAATTTAATTAAAAAAAAGTAATCAATTGGGTCAAAAAAATTAATGGAAATTCAGCTTTTTTACACCTTATCTATTACTTAACCATAAACCTTAAAAGTGGTGAATTATTGTTGAAAAGTTAGTGTAGAATTGTTGAAAAGTAGACAAGAAAATAGTTTGGAGGATCACCTTTTTCTCTTGTATAAAATTATAAGAATGGACAGAGGGTAACGGCAACTCACAAAACTACGATCCAAACAAGCATGGAAACAACTAAAATAGCCTTAATTTTCTTCTTCATGTTCTCCTTGTTACTTCACTTCCACTTACCAACACATCATATAATAGCGTGCAAGCAGAGGCACTTTTATAGTGGAAGAAAAGCTTGTCGTCTTGTGCTTCTCTTGATTCTTGGGAGTTAGACAATCTGAAAGATCTCTGTAGATGGAACGGGATCATATGCAACACCAAAGGGTCGATTTCTGAGATAAACTTATCTAGAAATAAACTCGACGGCACCCTTGAGCATCTCGATTTTGCATCATTTCCATATCTCAAAAGACTAGACCTTAGCAACAATTTTTTCAAAGGCATCATTCCGCTAGAGATTGAAAATGTGATAAATCTTCAGTACATTAATTTGACGAACAACGTCTTTAGAGGTTAACTTTCAAATCCTTTTTTTCTGCTTCACAATTTCATGCTTTATAAGCTAAATGTTGTATATTATCTCCTTTTGGATGACTGTTTGCTCTAAATTAACTTCGAGCATTTCAGAGAGCAAAAGTCCCTAGAAGAGATGATGAGTTCTATCTAGATTTAATTATTTTTTGTATTTGGATGAGCTATAAAGCTTATTTGACTTGTTCTTTCTTCGGCTGTGCAAAAACTTTTTCAGGCTCCATACCAAAAGAGATAGGAAGCGTACAGAATTTGGTGAGACTCGACCTTTTAGATAACATATTTTCAAGTTCAATACCTTCTATAATCTAGAATCTGACAAAGCTTGAAGGCTTGGTTCTTTCTTATGATGGACTCAATGGAACAATTCCATCAGAAATTGGTTCGTTGTTGAATCTTAATTATTTTTCACTAGAAATTAATAGATTTTCAGGCTCCATACCTGTCGAGATAGGGAACTTGCGGAATTTGGTGAGACTAGATCTTTCAGGCAACAACTTTTCAGGTTTGATCTCTCATACAATCTCTCTCCATCTTATTGCCTTTGTCATTTCACTATAAGAAAAAATGTCTATACCGATGGCAAAATTCCAACGAACGTCAATCCGTCGATAGTTACCAACGATTGATAAAATTCCGTTGGAAATTTTCGACAAAAAAGTATCCAGTCGGAAATTTTCGACAATAGGAGGTGTCGTCGGACCAGGTAGTCGGTAAACTCCAACGGAAAAGCTAAGTTGTCGGTAGTTTCCGACGGCGGCCACAATACTCGTCGGTTATTTACCGATGGCAACCGTAAACCATCGGTCATTACTGACGGCAGCCAACGGCCATCACTAAGTACCGACGGACATCACATAATCGTCTGTAAGAACCGACGGTAAGAAACCGATCTGACAGATTTTACCTACCGTTGGCCATTTCCGACTAATTTTCTTTACCGTCCACAATCTCCGGCCAGTTTTTAGGCCGTCGGAAATAATCAATATTTTTTCAACAATTTCTAAGAATTAATAAATGATGTGGTGAAATACATATATGTTTTAATTTATGAAATTTAAAGGTTTGTAATTTATTCTTTAAATTTTTTTATACAATTTTGTTTGCTAAACTTACTCTGTCGATATGATTTATATAATTTTATATTGGTATATAAAATTAAGTACATCAAAATTATTCATAATCAAAACATGTTATCCAAATTTTTCTACTCTTAACGATTAAGTAGTGAAATAAATCTTCCCTAAAAAAATAGTTTATAAGTCTTTAATGATACAAAAAATGTTTGATATAAGTCACTTTTTTAAACCACGTGTATAAAATTTTTAATCATCTTAAACACTTTTATTCAAAATTTGAATAACTGATAAAACAATAACTTTTTCAAACTCACAGTTTGCAAATGATCATAAATTTAAAAGTGAAAAATATAGAAATTAATGTAAAGAGTGTATAAATTTTTAATGTGCAATAAATATTATTTATTTTTTAAATTGTAAAAACTATAGAATATATGTATATTATAGATACAAATAAGAAATAAGAATGAATAATGGCCTAGCAGTTGGGAACCCTCTCCCCAACCTTGAGGTGAGGGGTTCAAACCATCCCCCTTGCAACAATGGTGAGAAATTATTTTTCAATATATAAGCAGGAGCCGTCAGTGATTACTGATGGCTCCGTCGGAAATCACCGACATGGCGATTTCCGACGAATTTTCCAATCATTCTTTCCCCATCAGAAACACACTTTTCTGACGGATTTTTTTCATCGGTACAGACGTGTTTTTTAGTAGTGTTTACATACTGATCTGACCAAGTTATCATGCTAGATGTGTCGGAAAAGGTTAAGTGTGACAAATAAAAACAGGCATGCACATATATAGGAAAAGGGAAGAACTGTAAGTGACAAATTTCATGCATTCATGGTGAAATAACATTAAGTCTTCTAAAGATTATTGGTTACTCCTCTAATTCTCGAGTAGGAAGGTAGCTTGGCCAGTGTAAATTTGCTGTATCATTCCAAAAGTTGGTAGAAATTGGCTCCCATATTCTGTGGCTTGGAAATTAGCAAAATAAAGGACTTGGATTTGTCTTGATTCAAATGACACTCCCATAGCATAGTGATTATCATCCAACAATATATATAAAGCATTCTGTAGATGATTTTGTTAACACCAATTAATTTTTACTCTTCTCCGCCTTCCAATATTTCTATGAAATTAATCCTTTTCCTCAAAAGTTGCACTTTGGTATCCATGTCAACATTGGCGCTAAAGAAATGCTTCATGTAGTTTCCATTTGAGTTGTGCTACTTAAACAAAAACTAAAAATAAAAATAAAAAATGCATACAAAAAGTTAGAAAAAAAGTACACATGGCAAAAAAAAAAAAAAAAAAAGTTATACATGACAAGATTTTTTTTTAGCACATCAAATCACTTTTAAATCCACATCACCTCTTTGTCACTCATCTTGTTATTGAGATGTTGCTTCCATTAGAGTGAAAAAGATATTTAGGGATCGTGAATCAAATTTGCTAGAATTATTTTTTGTTAATTATTTGCATTAGAAAGTTCCGGATCATATTTCCGGTAAAAAAAAAAATAGACAAATAAAAAAGTTGCAGATGTTAGGCGCCCATTTGCAAACTCACTTAACTGAGTTTTAATGAGAAATGAGAGAGATAATGAGTGAGGTTGGGTGGTGGAAATTTATACATCACATGCGGCTCTTATAAAATATGTAGATGTAATTGGTTTAACTAATTTTTATTTAAAAATAGAATTGATTTGTAAATATGGGCCTCGATGGGAATTTCCATTTGAAATTGGGCTATTAAATAATATCATTTTTTCACCTTGCAATTGCAGGCACCATTCCAAAAGAGATAGGAAGTTTGCAGAATTTGGTGACACTAGACCTTACAGGCAACGGATTCTCAAATCTGACACCTTCAACAGTCACAAATCTTGCAAAACTTAAACAGTTATTTCTAGGGTCCAACAAACTCCCTGGGCCAATTCCATCAGAATTTGGTTCGTTGATGAGTCTAGAGTTTCTAGTACTCCTTTTCAACTCTTTGTTAGGTTCAATACCTAATACAATTGGGAATCTTACAAAACATAAAAAGTTGTCTCTTGAGTACAACAAACTCACTGGGATAATTCCATTAAAAATTTGTCTCTTGATGAATATGCAGTTCCTTGACCTTTCAAACAACTCCTTGTCAGGTCCAATACATAATATAGTCGGGAATTTGACAAAACTTCAAAAATTTGACCTTCATTCCAACAAAATCACCGGAAAAATTCCACCAGAAATTGGTTTTTTTGACGAATCTAGAATTCATAAATCTTTCAAACAACTCATTGTCGGGTTCAATACCTACTACAATCGGAAATCTAACAAAACTTTCCCACCTGCAGCTTGATTTCAACAAACTCCAAACAACTATTCCATCTGAAATTAGTTTGTTGACAAATCTAGGTTTTCTACAACTTTCAGGCAACTCCTTCTCAGGAACAATACCTAATAAAAGTGGAAATCTGACAGAACTACAATCATTGCTGCTTTATTCCAACAAACTCACTAGAAGAATTCCCTCGAAAATTGGTTCACTATGGAATCTGTACATCTTAGACCTTTCAAACAACTCCTTGTCAGGTTCAATGCCTGCTACTATCTATAATCTTACAAAACTTGAAAGGTTGACACTTTCCTCAAACAATCTTATTGGAACAATTCTACGAGAGGTTGAAGGTTTGATCTCATTGTGGCATCTTGAACTCCAAGAAAATCAGTTGAGTGGACAGTTCCCCGCTACTGTATCTAATCTTAGTAGCTTAAAAACACTTGCTTTGAGCCATAATGATTTCTCAGGAAACATTCTGTCAATCATTTGCAATGTCATTTCCCTTTGGAACCTTTACTTGGATCATAACAATTTTGAAGGAACAATTCCAAAATGCTTGGCAAACTTGAGCAGTCATGGTTTAGACTTTTTAAATATAAAGAAGAATGGATTCCATCATCAAATTCCTAGTGAAATGTTTACAGAGGAGTGCTCATTGAAATCTCTTATCTTAAACGGCAATCAACTGGAAGGGGCAATACCTAGAACCTTAGCCAATTGCATAGGTTTGGAAGTATTAGATATTGGAAGCAACCATATGAGTGATACATTCCCTTATTGGATGGAAAGTCTTCAACATCTTCATGTTATAGTACTAAAGGCCAACAAGTTCCATGGCACAGTTCCTGCTTCAAATGCAAAGTTCTCATTTACTAAGTTGCGAGTTTTGGACATATCTCAGAACCAGTTCTCTGGGCTTCTGCCGGCTCAATACATAATATATCTTGAATCAATGATGAACGAGGATGTGGAGAAGGTGGGTGGGATGTCCTCATATTATGAAGATGTTTTAACACTTGTGTTTAAAGGACTTGAGCATGAGTCTATAAGAATCCTAAGAACTTATTCAACACTTGATCTGTCATTCAAGGAGAGATTCCTAGTTCTATAGGAAACCTTAAGTTCTTGCGATCCCTAAACTTATCATATAACAATATCACCGGCCATGTCCCATTGTCACTGGGATATGGCTGTGAAGTTTTGTTTGGTTTGGTCGCGGGATATTTGATCTTTAAATATGAGAAACCTGAATGGTTCATAAAATTCATTTATGGAGTTTACAAAATAAAGCAAGGCTAAGGACGTTGTTCAATGTTAACTTTTACAAGTTTGGAATTTCAACTTTCTATCTAGTATTTATCCTTTATCCTCACGTAATAAATCTTAGCTAGTTATCATTTTTCCTTTCAAGCTTGTATGTGGTAGTATACACACACGTACTTAATACTATCAACAAGCATATTTGCGCATGAAAGGAAATTGTTTGCAACACTTGTATATGTGGTGGCAACACCGGAGACTTGAGTCCCAGACACCATATCTACTTCTTTAATCCATTTGTTTGAGAAAAATGGCTATCTAATTAAATTCGAAACTGCAACCTGCTCTCGATGGATAGATAATTAAATTTTAAAGCTTTAAAAAGATGGAAGTACTAAGACAAGATACATGGCTTGACAACATGACTTCAACTTGGGCTCTGGGAGAGACAGATATTAATAATATTGTATGGTACATATGTCATTGGTATCTTGATTTGCAATTTATATATATATATATACACACGCGCATATATATATATATATATGCTTTGCTATAACTATGCAATAACAAATTCTCTAAATTGGAAATAATTTATAAAATTTCACGGATGAAGAACCTAAAATGAAAAAGGAAATTCTAGTCTACTCAAGTTCATAATTGGTTTGTAAATAGTCTATATTTAGTGGTTTTGACACATAAAGATGGTAATTATAATTACTCGTGATAAATAGCAATACTCTTTATCTCAAGGAAAGATCCCATCTTCATTTAGCGAACTCGGCACTCTTTAGTGTCCTTCAAACGTCTATCAATTTAATTTCAATCCAAGCATCTTTATTTGTTTATTTAATTTTGGTAACCATATTGTTCTTTGATTTTTAGCATGTTAGCACACAATCCTTGGAACACATCATTTTTGGACAGAAACCATTCATTTCATGTTTAGAAAGGACAAAGCTTTGAGGGCAATAGTTATTGTATTGCTATTGAATGATACAAGCCAGTGGAGTCAAGTTTCCGGTAATGGTGCGATGGGGGTGGGCAAGGAAGAAGTAAATTTATATTCAAATAAAGTTTAATTTACCCAAAAATTTTTAAAAGTGTAATATTGGCCATTATATTTTAGTGAAATGTTTGACCTGTTATAGACTTTACAATGGTTCAACAAAAGGTCTCTGTCCTATAATTTCGGTACAAAAAGGCCAACTCATCTTGAAGCCATCACAAATGAGAATGAAGGGGGGCCAAGAAAGGGCTCGATCACATTATAATGATGGATCAACACTTCAATTTAAAGAATTTGAGCTCAAGTCCCTAATAATCTTGACAATTTATTTAGCAATTTATCTATCAACAAACAAATTTCAAGAAGGGATTCCTAAAGGAAACCTTAAGTTTATGCAATCTCTAAGCTTGTTGCTGCTTCTTGTAAGCATCACTGTGTCCCATTATCACTAGGATTCTAGAAAGTTTGATCTTATCTTAGTCCTCGAATCTCAGCTCAAACAATTGGTAGGAGAACTTCCATGACAGTTGGAACAATCCTCATCTTCAAGGTGTTTAACCTTCACACAATCATCTTTCTAGTCTGATACTTGTGCAAGGGCATTTTTTGTACGCATTGACAATACAGAATTATAAGGATTTCCATTGAAAAAGAAGTGTCCAAGTGACAAAAAAGAGCGATAGATCGGAAGATGTGTTTCGAATAGAATATCTTCGACAATTTTATTACATGGATGGATTTATCATCTTCATACTCTACATTGTTATAAGATCAATATACTTAATAGTAATAAACATATGGACAATATAGTATCCCTGTAAATATTGAGTTTTGATATTGATACCGGTTTAAGTAGCTCCAAATTATACCACTTCTCAAAGATCTTGACAAAAAATTGCAGACTCTTATAATTTTTGTACACCGTTTATAATAGACCTAAATTGAGGATTTTTTGTTGAGCTAAACAATGAACTAGCTAAAACCAATCCGTTATTCCTTACAAAACACTGCTAGAAAACAAGGCATTACCGACATAATTTTTCCAACAGATGCACATCCGTCGGAAATTTCCAATAGAAAAATCAAAGTGTCAGAGATTTCCGACGGAAATAAATCCATCTGAAATTTCCGACAACGCTACATTTTCATCAGAAATTTCCAACGGCATTCAGTAGGCCGTCGAAACTTTCCGACGGACAAAATATGTCGTTGAAAGTTCTAACAACAATGGAAGCCGTCGGAAATGTCGAAACTTTCCGATGAAATTTTTTAAACAAAATCAATATTATCGGATGTTTCCAATGGACTTGAGTTTCCATCGGAGTCCATCGGAAAAGTATCCATTTCTGTTATAAATACCCTTAAAAATATATTTTAATTCTCCTTTATAAAATTTTTCTTTATTTATTATACTAAATATTGTTAATTAAAACTTTTTTCAATAAGGTCGAGATAAGTTTTATTTTTTAATTATGATAATAATTCATCCAATTACTTTATTAATATGTTTTAGTATGCACAATATTCTATAATAAATACACATAATTTTTAGACTGCAAAAAATATATAAGAGATGTATTAACTTTTTTCGAAAACTAGAAGATAAGTTAATTGATATATAGCAAGTAAAATTTTTGTTCTAAATTTAAAACCGTATTATTAACAATCAACAACCCTTATGAAATAGAAAATGATTTATGTTTTTGTATTCGTAATTAAAAGTACGAACTAAAGTTTGGAAAAAAAAGAAGAAAAAAGAAAATCAACAAATAAACACAAACAATCCCCACAAAGGACACCAGTTAGCATGAAATGGAAATAAACGTCAAATATGGAATCTGAGTATGCATAACAATCATTATAATTATGAAATTTAGAAGGTAATGAGTAGTTAGGTGTCGTTCCCCTGCTATTGCTAGACATATTCCTTCTGCTTTATTCGCATATATGACCTGTACACTTAGCTTATGTTCCATGCACTTGAATAATGTTTGGCAATTCATTTGTAAAAGAAATATAATATGAAATAAATTTTAATGCTAATATGGTTTTACCCAATGAAAAAAAAAATAAAACAAAAAAAATTTAATCTTTCATTGGTTATTTTGTAGTTAATGTTTAAAACAATGGTTGTAAGTAAAATTTTTGTGTTAATTTTATTAGTTAAAAAAACTTCACATAAATCACATTTTTGCAAATAGAATCCAATAAATTTTAGTAAACCATCTTTTATTATTTTTAGTTTTAATTAACAATGAGTATATAATGTAGAAAACTGGGGCAAAATGTTATATTAATGGCATACTCGAATAAATTTAGAGTATAAATGACATATTTAATTTAATAAAGTTTAATGAAATAATAAATAATATATAAGTCCAATACTTAAAAAAGAAAATTTATCATTTTTAAATTAACAAAATTACTAGAAGATATTTTATCTATATTTGTTGGCAACACATTAACAAGAATGTGCAAATAGCCTGGTGGCTAAGAATTTGCCCCCAACCCCCAGGTCCAAGGATTGCGTCTCCAACTTGCATTATTGAAGGGGAATTTATGCGCGGGTCGGTGGGTCAAACTTGTGGGTGGGTTGTGGGTCAAATGGGTTCAAGGGAGGGTCGGGTTGGACAAATTTTTTTTTTCATTTATTGTTTTCCTGATGTCCATCGGAAATTTTCAACGGAGCGAAATCTGTTAGAAAGTTCCGATGGACGCTGGTTGTCGTCGGAAGTTTCCATCAGTCTGCTGTCAGAACACTTTTCATTGGAAAGTATCACCGAGCAGGGTATCACTGATGGTCTTTTCGCCGATGTTTTTCCATCGGTGAAGGTTGTTTCTAACAAATTTCTTAGTTTCACTGACAGAAAAGGCCATCGGTAATGCCCTATTTTCTAGTAGTGACCACTGGATCTTGATTTTAATCATTAATTACTGTTAGATTTGAAGAAAAAATAGTTGTAAAGATGTTATCAATTGAGCCAAAAAAAGGGGGAAATAAACATCGATTGGTGGAAAAAATGATGTGTAAACAAAAGACGATGGCAATTTTGAAAATTTTGCTTAAACACACTTCAGTTTCTACAAGAAAACTACATGTAAAAATGAAAAACATAATAGGTGTCAGTTGCCAAGAGACGTTTGTCCCCAAAAGACACTAGGATATGGTGTATACTTTACCATGGGGGATGTTTATGGACGACCTGATGAGACCAGAAGAGGACTGAGTAGAGCCGTGTAGCTGGATGATATCTGACATGTGATCACATTGGAGGTGGAGGTTAGCATATATTCCAGCACCTTGGTATAGAAATACCTTCGGAAATTTTTTGTGATACGGCTCTGAGTCCATGTATTAGACCACCGACTCGCAGTACTTGCCACTTAGTCGAACCTGAGCCACATCCCGCCGTTAAGGTATAGTGTTAAATTATCTGGTTTTTGAATCTATTGACCTCATTTTAATACATTGAGCTAAGGTTAATATTCACTTGTGTGGAATATTAGAAGAAGCCGGTCCTGTGTCGTCTTACCATTGTTTCTAACAGTGAGACTCGCATTGTGGCTATAGGGATGGTTTGCCCATCTGACCCTAATACTCTAGTGCACCATCAACAACTCCTGCCTGGTCATTCCACCTTGATACTTTGGTGGATGATATAGCTGATGATGTGAGAGACTTGAATCTCCCAGTACAAACTCCATTCCATTTTATGATAGCAGATGCAATTGGGAGTTTCACTCAGTAGCCCATATATTTAGTGATTTTAGGTGAGGTAATAAATTTAATTATATAGAAGCTTCTTTGTATATTTGATTTTGCACATGTTATGATAATAAATAATTTCTTATTGCAAAAAGACTTAACAAAGCAAGCAGCATCCGGGGAAAAACGTAAATAAGGGGCAAGGGCTAAAATCTCATCTTCAAGGCAATCATGTTGACAATGCAACCTTGTTATCCCAAATTCCCGCCCTCCAGAGATTGCACAATCTGACAATTACACTGCATTTTATTGAGGATTTCTTTGACTTGACGATGAATTGGGATGTGTTTCACCACCCGAGGGACAATTAGTCTATGATTCATATCTCGAACGTCGACATCATCGAGCTCTTCCGATCTGTGATTGAATGTATCTATTTTGTAAAATTTTGAAATGTAAGACTTCCTCCTACACACTTTCAATTTCCATATAAATTTTAATTTAACTTTTAACTTTTGGTGTAATGCATATCAGGTACCCCTATCAATTGTGCAAAGAATTCCAGATTGAAATGATTAGGTTTATGTGTCCAGTGCAGATCGCGGTGGTTAATGTTCAATTAATAGCACTGGAAGTTTTGATTACATGGTCAACTCGCTTTAATCATTGACTGACATGAAGTACATTCTAGCACCGTATCATGATTGTTAAGACCATTAATGCTATTTTTCTATTATTTTTATTTATTTTCTATTTTTTTATTTTTTTGATTCTGCTTAAGTTGAATCATTTTTGACTAAAATATAAGCTCACACGTTTATAAAATATTATAGAAATGGCTGGATGCTACTTGTGATAGGAACATAGTGTACTACTTGGATTCCATGGAGTCTAAGCATAAATTAGTAGTCAAGGCAAACTTGAATACATAAGCAATTATCAATGAATATTACATAATAGTCTTTTTTTGTAAGTTTGAGTTTGTTTAACTTGTATATATACATTAAAACTTTAGGACATAGAACATCATGAAAGCAAAGGGCCGTAAGGCTAGCATTCCCATGTGGAAATCAGTTAAGTTATGAAAAATAAATTTTAAAGGTTACATTAACTATTAAGTTTCAAATTTTATTAGTTGGATCACAAATATTAATTTTTAAACTCCTTAGAAATTTTAGTGCACCTAGCAACTGGGATTTGATGAGAAACATATACTAGATAGTCACACTATGTTCTGGTAATTCAAAACTGCTTGAGAAGATATAAATATTTACCGAAAACCAAAAATTGTCTAATCTTGCATATATTATTATTATTATTAACAAAGTAATTAGTATTTTATTTGATTTGTTTTAGATATATGAAACTAGGGCATATAGCCAAGCAAACATTGATGAGATTTGGATAAATGACTAAGTACTTTCGTCAAAAATTGCATGTAATTTTAGTTTTTTTTTTTTAAATTAAATATGGTTTGCTTATGTATTATAGCTTTTTATGCAAGCATGTATATATGCATGTAGATTTCAATGATTTAGAGTAATTTATGAATTACATTATCGTTAATGTTTGGAGTAGTTATTGATTGTAGTTTGGCATTAATTTATATTATGTTGCTTGTGATTGGTTTAGAGTGTATGTAAATTGCAAGTGTGCTGCTTTTTCATTACTGTATATTGTGCATTTATATAGGCATTGGTTGTTGCTCCGAAACTGACACCTGTGCCTATTGTTTCCATCGGTTGTTTCCATCAAAGGCATTGGCTGTCGTAATGGAACCAACGTCCATTGTTCACACTAGGTGTCGATTCCATAACTAAAACTGATGCATAAAGTGGACAATGCGCGTCGGTTCTTAGATCCACAACTGATGCCTATTGTTCACTTTAGACGTCGCTCAAAAACCGACGCGTATACCCTTTACTATATGCATCAGATCTAATAACACTGGCTTCAAAATCGACACGTATTTATCATTGTAATCGACACCTAAAGTACTAATCTGCAGGAATGCACACACGGAACGCACAACAACTGAAGTGGGTGGTGCTAAGAGATCAAAGATTTACCTAAACTATGCATACTGTCCAGATTGCTCGAATTCTACTCCCGGCTTTCGAGGTTCTTCTCACACGAAATTTACACGCCCACACCTCACATGTGCTAAGTAATTCCACAGCTTTATTACCTTTTTGAATTCTACAGCTTGATCTTTGGTGCAATGCGTAATTATATAATAATATATATACTAATTATTTTATATATATATATATTTATAATTAGTGCACTGATGTGAAACGTGATTAATAAACGAAGTATATAGAATTATTGTCAAAAAGTAGTCATAATAAACCTTTTATTAATTATATATATGGATGGGTTGGCATGTGGTTCGTTTTATAACATTTCGGACCATTCGATCTTGATTTTAATCATTATTGTTGGATTTGAAGAACCAATAGTTTGGAAGATGCTCTATGCGGATTCACAATGACTCAATCAGGTGATACTGAGATATCAAAGATTTACCTAGACTCTGCGCGCTGTCCAAATTTCTCGAATTCTGCTCATGGCTTTGAAGTTTCTTCTCACTCGAATTACACACCCACGCGTCACATAGGCTATAAGCAATTCCATAGCTTTATTAGCTTTTTGAATTCTAAAGTTTGGTCTTTGGTGCCATGCATAGTATATACTAATAATTATATATATATATATATATATATCAGTCAGCTGACGTGAAACGTCATAAAAAAAAAGTATAGAATTTATTGTCAAAAGTAATCATAATAAACCTTTTATTAATGATATATATGGATGGGTTAGTGTGCGGTTCGTTTTAAACTTTTCCTCAAGCTTAAAAATTAATTATTACAGGATGAACTATTTTCCCCACTTATACAATATAATTGCAAGTTTATTATAATCAATTTTATTTATATATTTATTTGGGTTAAAGAATCATCAAAATCCCAGCTTACTTATTGTTCTATGACATTTTAACATTTGATAGATTTAACAATTTTAATCACTGAAAATGTTGTACGTTTAAGATCCCGATTTGTGCTACATGGCCACAATGCATAACACAAAGAAGGCACAACGGACATCATTAGGCATTATCTCATTTTCTTATATTTGTTTCATTCATTGTGTCACGCTATGGCCACGTAGCTTAATCCTTCCAATGATCATCCATCTTGAACGTTGTAAGTTTCTTTTATTTCGGTGTTGGTTTCTCTGAATTAGCAGGTGCGGAAGCTTTCAAGTTTCTTGTCACACGAAATTCATGCGCACTTACCTTGAAAAGGCTGAGCAGTTCTATAGATTTAGCTTTTTGTACTCTATAGTTTGGTTTTTGGTGCCATGCATGTATGTAATAATATACTAACATATTAGTGTGATTAAAAAAAGTAATTAATCCATCAAAAAAGCAATGGAAATTCAAGTTTTTAAAGGGATTTGCGTGACACTTACCAAAAACCTTTAAAAAAAAAGTTTAGAATTATTGTTCAAAAGCAGTCAAGGAAATAGTTTCCTTTTGTGTAAAAGAACCAAGAGAGGTGCACGGCATAGAGACATGATCCAAACAAGCATGGACGCATCCAAAATACCCATAATTTTTCTTCTTCATATTGTTTTCCTTGTTACTTCACTTCCACTCAACAACCCATCATCGTATAATAATAGTATGCAAGCACTGGCACTTTTGAGGTGGAAGCAAAGTATCTCATTTGGTTTTTTGCTTGATTCATGGGAGTTGGACAATCTTAAGGATCTCTGTAGATGGACAGGGATTTTGTGCAATACTAAAGGATCGATTTCCGAGATAAACATATTTGAAAAAGGTCTCGATGGCGCACTTGACCAAGTCGGTTTTGCATCATTTCCCCATCTCAAAAGACTAGACCTGAGCGTTAATTCATTTAGTGGTATCATTCCACCAGGGATTGGAGATCTGATAGAGCTTGAACAAATTAATTTGACAATAAACAACTTCACAGGTTCATTTGCACATCTTTCTTATTTGTTTTGCAATTCTGCATTTAGTGAATATATGATACCCGTTGGAATGAAATCTGAAATTTGTTTTACCCTGGAAGACAATTGCTCATAACATTTAGCATTTTTAGGGCGCTAGATTTAGTTACTTTTGTATAAATGGATAAACTATAAGTTCATTTGACTAATTTCAATTTTCTTCGATTGTGCAATAATACTTTTGTAGGCTCCGTACCAAAGGAGATAGGGAGCTTGCATAATTTGGTGGGGCTTGACCTTTCACGAAACTATTTATCAAGTCCAATACCTTCAACAATCTCAATCTTACCAAACTTGAATATTTGTTCCTTTATGTTAACAAGCTTAGTGGAACCATTCCATCAGAAATATGTTCATTGACAAACTTCAGTTATCTTTCACTTGATCTACTACCACAAATAGGGAGCTTACAGAATTTGGTGAGACTAGACCTTTCATAAAAGAAGTTTTCAGGTATGATAGTGCAAAGAATCTTACTATATCTTATTGCCTTGGATAAAACTTGAAGGATTGAACCTTACTTATAGCACAATTAAAGGTACAATTTCATCAGAAATTGGTTTTTTGTTGAATCATAATTATCTTTCACTATATCGAAATGGATTAATGTCATGTTCCATACCAGCAGAGATAGGTCCTAAATTTGGTGATCCTCGACCTTTTAGAAATAAATTTTCTACATTTGATACTGTAAACCATCTTACAATATCATATTATCTTGAACAGAACTTGAGGATTGAGACTTAGCTATAACACACTCAATGGAACAATTCTACCAGAAATTGGTTTGTTGTTTCTTTCACTACTTGATAATGGATTTTCAGGCTCTATGCCAGTGGAGATGGGAAGATTGCTAAGATTAGTGAGCCCAGACCTTTCATTCAACAACGACATTCCAGGTTAGGCACCTTCAACTCCACTAGAAATTTGTTTGTTGTTGAATCTTAATAATCTTAATTTCACTGCTTAATAATGGATTTAATTTCAGGCTCCATATCAAGGGAGATAGGAAGATTACTAAAATTGGTGAGGCTAGACCTTGCATAGATCAAGATTTCAGGTTCGATATGTCATATAATCTTACAATATCTTATTGCTTTTGTCATTTACCAATATGACCAATTCATCATGCTGGCCATGATGAAAAAGGTCAGGTGCCGTTGGTGAAAGAATACATTCATTCCAAAGAAATAGAGAGTGCGGATGTAAAGGTATGATTTTTAAATTCACATAGTCTTCTTTTGCGTAATTAATTAATGGGCACATTTTTTTCTCATTCTACTGAGAAAGAAAAAGCACAATCCCTAAGTATCCAAAAGATTTCTATAAGAAGCGCTAATTGTTGTCTTTTAAGAGTACTCTTTCTGTACTAATGGGTTTTCTAATTCAAGATCTTTTTCTCCAATGAATTGTATTATGGCATTATTATTCAATAAAAGGGCAAACTTTACGAAAATGCCTTCACTTTTGGATGACTACCCATCCAAAGTAATAATTCCACCGTTGATTTTGTAATATAATATATTTTATTTTTTCTTTTCTTTCTTTCCACAAAATTATTATCTTTTTGCTCCAAAAGTGCACTTCATTGTCCATGTCAATATTCGGCAATAAATTAATCTTCCCAGTTCCCAATTTTCATGTTATTACAAATGTTACATCCACCTGAATAATCCACTTTATCATACAAGACAATTGCTAAAACTTAGAAATAGCTTAGAGATGGTGAATCGGATCTACTTGAATTATTTTTGTTACTTGTTTGCTTCAGAAAAAGTTCCAGATAAAGAGTTGCAAATCTATAATCAGTGGGAAATTCCATTAAAAAGTAGACTAATAACTAATATCAAAACTTTCCAACCTTACAATTACATTTACAGTCTCCATACCAAAAGAGATAGGAACCTTGCAGAACTTGGTCAATCTAGATCTTTCGGACAATCAATTTTCAAGTTTAATACCTTCAACAATTGGTAATCTTACACAACTTCAAGAATTGTCACTTTCCTCCAACGGACTCACGGGAACAATTCCATCAGAAATTGGTTTGTTGAGGAATATGGAGTCTCTAGACTTGTATAACAACTCTTTATCAGGTTCAATACCTACTACAATTTGGAATTTGACAAAACTTCAAGAATTGTCACTTAAGTCCAATGAATTTATTGGAATAGTTCTACCAAATATTGGTTTGTTGAGGAATTTGGAGTTTCTAGGCTTGTCTTCCGATCTCTTTGTCAGGCTCGATACCTACAACAATTAGGAATTTGACGAAACTTCTAGAATTGGAGCTTGCATTCAATGAATTTACTGGAACAATTCCACTGGAAATTGGTTTGTTAAGGAATCTGGAGTACCTAGCCATTACATGAAACCCCTTGTTACGTTCAATACCTAGTACAATTGGAAAACTAACAAAACTTCAAAAATTGCGGCTTGACTCCAACAAACTTATAGGAACAATTCTATCGGAAATTGGCTTACTGAAGAATATTAACTTTATATACCTGTCAGAAAACTCGCTATCAGGTCCAGTACCTAACAGAACTTGAAGAATTGTGGCTTTACACCAACAAACTCACCGAAGCAATTCCATCGGAATTTGGTTTGTTGAAGTGTTTGGAATTCATACACTTGTCAGAGAACTCCTTATCAGGTTTAAAAGCTAATACAGCTGGGAATCTGACAATGCTAAATTCATTGTTGCTTCTCTCCAATGAACTAACCGAAACAATTCCATCAGAACTTGGTTTGTTGTGGAATCTGGAGCGCCTACACCTTTCGAACAATTCCTTGCTAGGTGCAATACCTCCTATAATTTGGAATCTTACAGAACTTGAATTTTTGTTTGTTTCCTTCAACAATCTTACTGGAATGATTCCACCTGAGATTGGAGGTCTGAAATCACTTAGGAATCTCGAATTCTAGGAAAACCAATTGAGTGGACAATTATCGAGAACCATCTCCAATCTCAATAGCTTATGCTCGCTTTGTTTGGGCTATAACAGTTTCTCAGGGAACATTCTATCAATCATTTGCAATGTTAGTTCTCTTGAATATCTCTATTTGGATCATAACAGATTTGGAGGAACAATTCCACAATGCTTGGGAAATTTGATCAACAAAATTTGAATGGTTTGCATATAAAGAAGAACAATTTTCGTCAACAAATTCCTACCGAAATGTTTACGGAGGGATGCTCATTGAAATCTCTTGTCTTAAATGGAAATCAATTCAAAGGAAGATTACCTCGAACCTTAATAAGTTGCAAGGATATTAAAGTACTAGATGTAGGGGGCAACCAAATAAGCAATGCATTTCCTTGCTAGATGGAAAGTCTTCTAGATATTCGTGTTATGGTATTGAGGTCCAACAAGTTCCATGGTACAATTCCAAAATCAAAAGCAAAATTCCCATTTTCTCAATTGCGAGTCCTCGATATGTCTGAGAAGAGTTTTCTTACTGCCTACTCAATACCTAATGCGTCTTGATGTGTTGGTAAAAAAGAACAAAATAGAATGGGAAAGTAAGTCTTCTTACTATGAAGATGGTTTAACACTTGTGTTTAAAGGATTCATTTACGAGTCCGTAAGAATCTTGAGAATCTATTCAACAATTTATTTATCAAAAAACAAATTTCAAGGAGAGATTCCAAGTACCATAGGAAGCCTTAAGTTCTTGCAATCTCTAAACTTTTCATATAACAATGTCACATGCCATGTCCCACCGTCACTAGGAAATTTGATCTCACTTGAATCTTTGGACCTAAGTTTGAACCAATTGGTAGGAGAGATTCCTTGGGAACTGGAAAAGTTGTCATCGTTGGGGTCCTTAGCCTCTCTTACAACTATCTATCTGGTCAGATACCTGTGCAAGCCTGCAAGGCATCTGTTGACATTTGGTAATAGTTCATACATTGGCAACATATAATTATGTGGGTCCACACTAACAAAAATGTGCCAAAATGACATAACAGAGCAGTAAAATCATCAAATATCACCACAAGAAGATGATGATGATTCTGTTGGAATATGAAAAATTAATTTTGAGTAAGAAGGTTTGAAAGGTTTCGAGAAGGGAACAATGGAAATGGTAGTGGAAGAGGAGAAAGTATTACAAAGGAACTCTTTTCTTTCTTTCACTTTTTCACTTCACTCATACACCCCAAATTGGAACACAATACCCCTATTTATACTAGTGGCACCTCCTTAACCAATGGCTAGGGTTTTGCCGCTATTCTCTTAATCTAACAGCCATAATTCATCGTCTAGAATTCTCTGCACAAATATCTTAGATATTTATCCATTACAAATGTCTAGAAACTATCCAGAAATATCTCTTAAAAATATCTCCCAAAACTTAGCCAAAAGTGATTTCTAGTTAATGGGCCTATCAGGCTTCTTCTAGAAAATTCTTTTTACTGGACTTTTAGGCCCAAGTTTTTGTTTTGGCCCAAATAGAGTTTACTTCCAACACCCCCCTTTAAACTTGATTTTTCATTCCAAGTAGGATTCTTAACTTCATAAAATCTCCAAATTTGAGTGGCTTGGTGAAGATGTCAGCTACTTGATATTGGGACTTCACATACTCCAGTTGTGCTTCTTTTCTTTCAACGCATTCTTGTATATAGTGGTAGCGCGTGTCTATATGTTTGCTTCTATTGTGAAACACTGAAATTTTCGCCAGGGCCATAGTATATTTGTTGTCGAAACAAATCTGTGTGGGCTCTTCTTTTGACATGCCCAACTCCTTTAGTAAGTTTCGAAGCCATATTGCATGGCACACGCAGATTGTAGCAGCAACATATTTAGCCTCACATGTGGAAAGAGTGACAATTGGCTGTTTCTTTGACATCTATGTGAAGGCGATGTCTCCCATGAAGAACACAAAACTAGTTGTGCTTTTTCGATCATCAACATCTCCAGCCCAATCGCTATCAGAATAGCCAACGAGCTTATAATCATTAGACTGGGAATAGAACAAGCCAAAATTGATAGTACCTTTGAGGTAGCGAAGTATTCTCTTTCCCATCTTTAGATGAGTAACCATTGGAGTCTCCATATAATGGCTAACTAGCCCAACTGAATGGTGAATATCTGGCCTCGTGCAGGTCAAGTATCGTAAACTTCCAACTAAACTCTTAAAGAGAGTTGGGTCTACCTTCTCTGTTGTATCATATTTGGATAGCTTGACTCCACACTCCATGGGCGTATTTACTGGATTGCAATCACCCATCTTGAATTTCTCGAGGATATCCTTTGCATATCCTTCTTGTAAGATGAAAATCCCATCTTCCTTTTGCTTAACTTCAATGCCAAGATAGTATGCCATTAGCCCAATATCTGTCATCTCAAACTCTTTCTTCATTACCTCCTTGAAGTTAGCAAACATGCTTTGATTGCTTCCAGTGAAGACTAAGTTATCTACATAGAGGCATACGATCGACACATCTCCATCTTTGATCTTGATATATAGAGCATGTTCATTGGGACACTTAATGAAACCATTCTCTTGAAAGTACCTGTCGATTCAACAGTTCCATGCTCTTGGTGCCTTCAACTTTAGGACTTTGTCTTCATGTCCCTTCACAATATACCCCGGAGATTGTTCTATGTAGACCTCTTCTTCAAGTACTCCATTAAAAAAATGGACTTCACATCCATTTGATAAATCTTCCATCTATTTTGTAATTAGTCTAATAGTTTCTAAACGAGCAACTGGAGCAAATAACTCATCATAGTTGATGCCGGCCCTTTGACTATAGCTTTTTGCTACAAGTCTTGCCTTGTATTGCTCAACATCTCCACTGGTATTCTTCTTTGCCTTGTAAACCCACTTGATTGCAATGGGCTTATGTCATTTTGGAAGTGAGGTAATTTCCCATGTGTCATTCTTTTCAATAGCCCTGATTTCTTCATCTATCGCGCTTTTCCATTTCTTATCTTGTGTAGCTTCCTCAAAGTTGAATGGTTCACAGTCTGCAAAGAGACAAAAAAGGGGTGAGATTATCAAGCCTCTTAGTATCTCCATATATATCTTGCAAGATTCTTGTGCGTTCTTCATTTCTTTCATTCAAGAAACATGGTGGAGAATTTCTATCCTTCGATATTGTTGGTGAAGCCAGTGGCGTGCTGGACTCTTCAGCTTCTTGCTCCATTGTTGGCTGCTTCTCATGCTCTTCTTCGAAGTAGGGAAAGAAATTATAGTTTTCTTTTGGAGTATTCCAATCCCAGTTGCTCTCTTCATCGAACTCCATATCTCGACTGATGATTACTTTCCTATTTCTTGGACTGTAAGGCTTATAGCCCTTTGAGCTTGTATCATAGCCAACAAAAATGAGCTTATCACTTTTATCATCAAGTTTTCTTCTTGTCTCGTCTGGTACATGGGCATAAGCAATGCTCCCAAATACTCGTAAGTGGGATATTCCAGGCTTCCTTCCACTCCAAGCTCCATGTGGTGTCTTTCCCCATACACTCCTTGTTGGAGATCAGTTGGATAAATAAGCTGCACATGCAACAGCTTCTACCCAAAAATCTTTTGGCACTTTCTTACTCTTGAGCATGCTTCGTACCATATTGAGAATAGTTCTATTCTTTCTTTCTGCCACTCCATTTTGTTGGGGGGATCTTGGAACTGTTAAAGGACGTCGAATTTCATTTTCTCCACAGAACTTCAAGAACTCCTTAGAAGTAAATTCTCCTCTTCGATCGGTCCTTAATGCTTTAATGAGACATCGACTTTTTTTTTTCTACTGCAGCTTTAAACTTCTTGAAGGCTTCAAAAAATTCTGATTTTTCCTTCAAGAAATACACACATGTTTTTCTTGAAAAATCATCTATAAAGAGAAGGAAATAATTGCTCTTACCAAGAGAACTTGGCTTAATTGGAACACAAACATCTGCATGTATGAGCTCAAGTGACTTCTGGGCTCTTGAGTTAGCCTCTTTTGGAAAGCTTTTCTGAAATTGCTTTCCATACAAGCATCCTTCACAAAGCTGATTAGGATGGTTAATATGCAGTAATCCTTTCACCATATTTTTCTTGGATAGTAGCTCAAGTCCTCCAAAATTAAGGTGCCCGAACCGGAGATGCCAAAGCCATGATGCATCTTTATAGCAAGCTTTAAGACATTTTGCAACATCATTCTGGATGTTTAGAGGAAATAATCTATTCTTTGACATTCTCACCTTGGTTATTAATTTTCCTTTATCATCTATTATAAAAAGGCAATAATCTTTTGAATAAATATTATAGCCTTTCTCTAAGAGCTGACTCAAGCTTATGATGTTGCTTTTCATGTCGGGCACATAATAAACACTAGAAATCATGCAATGACTTCTAACCTTAGCACGAATAAGAATGTTACCTTTTCCTTGTACTAGCACTTTTGATTCATCCCCAAAAGAAACATTGCCACTCACATTTTCATTGAGCTCTGTAAACATACCTTTTCTTCCACACATATGGTTGCCTGCTCCTGTATCAAGATACCATGTGGTTTTTTGACTTTCATCATCAACCTTTGTGTGCTAGTAGTAGTTGCACGTCATCTTCTTTTGTTTCTGCGTAGTTAGTCCTCTCCTCAACTCTATTATTTTTAGTCCTGCACTCCCAAGCATAATGCCCAAACTTTTCACAATTAAAACGTTGGACTTGAGATTTATCATATCTTGAGTTTGATTGTCCCCTTCCAAGTCCTCTCGTTGAGGTTTTTCTTTTCTCATAATTATTGTTGTTGAAGCTCCATCCTCGGCCGCCATAGTGGTTATCACCTCGTCCTCGACCTCGACCTCGGCCACGTTGACTTCTATTGTTACCTTGGCTTTGTTCTTTCTCTTTTATGCTCATCTTGAAAAGTTGCTCAGTGATCCCTTGTTTTTTCTTATGCTTTTCTTTATAGGCTTGCAATGATCCTTGGAGTTGCTCAATTGTCATATCCTTCAAGTCTTTTGTTTCTTCAATTGTCTCAACAATATGCTCGAATTTGGGATCCAAAGACCAGAGTATCTTTTCCATAATTCTCACATCTTCTAATTTCTCACCTTTTTAATTGATTTGAAACGGCCAAGACTCTTGAAAAATAATCGGAGATAGACTCGGATTCTTTCATATGTAATGCCTCAAATTCACCTCTTAGAGTTTAAAGACGTACCTTCTTTACTTTCTCTTCTCCTTTGTAAGAAATTTGGAGCTTCTCCCATTCTTCCTTGGCATATTTTGCATTGGAAATCTTCTCGAACCCATCATCATCCAATGCTTGATAGATGAGGAAGAGAGCTTTCTTGTCTCTCTTTCTTGAATCCTTTAAACTATCCCTTTGTTGTTCGGAAAGTGATGCCTCATCTTGTGGCTCATTGTAGCCTTTCTCCACAATCTCCCAAACATCATGTGCTCTGAGTAAAGCCTTCATCTTGATGCTCCAATTATCATAGTTGCTTCTTTTTAGTGATGAAACTTGAAAGGATGCCATACCACCCATAGCCATGGCTTTTTAAAGACTCTCTGTTGAACCGGGCTCTAATACCACTTTGTTAGAATATGAAAATTAATTTTTAGTAAGAAGGCTTGAAGGTTTCGAGAAGGGAACAATGGAAATGGTAGTAGAAGAGGAGAAATTATTACAAAGGAACTCTTTTCTTTCTTTCACTTTTTCACTTCACTCATACACCATAAATTAGAATACAACACCCTAATTTATATTAGTGGCACCTCCTTAACCAACGGCTAGAATTTTGCCGCCATTCTCTTAATCTAACGGCCATAATTCATCGTCTAGAATTCTCTACACAAATATCTTGGATATTTATCCATTACCAATGCCTAGAAACTATCTAGAAATATCTCTTAAAAATATTTCCTAAAACTTATCCAAAAGAGTTTTATAGTTAATGGGTCTATTGGGCTTCTTCTAGAAAATTCTTTTTACTGGACTTTTAGGCCCAAGTTTTTGTTTTTGCCCAAATCAAGTTTACTTCCAACAGATTCGGGCATTTCCTATGGATTTACCTGTCAAGTTGTTCTAATTGGGTACGGATGTGGAATGTTGATAGGTGTGGTTTCTAGATATCTCATCTTTAAATATGAGAGACTTGTATGGTTTATAGAATTTATTTATCATGCCTACAGAATAAAGCGTGGCTAAGGAGGATTCTTCAATGTTAACTTTGCCATGTTTTGAAATTCACAGTGACTGCGTCACACAAGAATGGCACATTTCACCACATAATCGTAACTTTGGCTTGTTTCCAAATCTTTAAATTCATAGTGCTGGCAGAAGGAAAACAAATGAAGAACATAGTAGGAGAACATTGTGTACCTATGTATTTTATTGTAATCAATATGAATAAAATTTCCCTTTTATCAAACTAATTCCTACCTTTCATCAACTTGGTAGCAAGGACCTCTGTATTCTTCTATTTATGTTTTTTGTTTTTTTGTTTTTTATCAAGAATATGTTGATACATTGGAACAAAATACCTATGAGGAAATCTTTCTCAAAAATTTTTTTCCCTAAACCATACTATTCATAGACAAGTGAAAACTCAGAATATCTAGAGACAAATATTGATATGGCAGAAGGAAAACAAATGAAGAACATAGTAGGAGAACATTGTGTACCTATGTATTTTATTGTAATCAATATGAATAAAATTTCCCTTTTATCAAACTAATTCCTACCTTTCATCAACTTGGTAGCAAGGACCTCTGTATTCTTCTATTTATGTTTTTTGTTTTTTTGTTTTTTATCAAGAATATGTTGATACATTGGAACAAAATACCTATGAGGAAATCTTTCTCAAAAATTTTTTTCCCTAAACCATACTATTCATAGACAAGTGAAAACTCAGAATATCTAGAGACAAATATTGATAAGACCTTCCCTTGATATTATGATTTAAAAATGAAGACTGGTAGCTGTATGTAATTCTGCAATAAAGATTTCTATAAAGAAACATTAATTGTTCCAAGACTGTATTTAAAAAATTATGTGGACCAATTTTATTTTTAAAATAGAATTTGATCAAACTAATCACACCTATATATCTTTTAGGATCCCGGTGCACTACATGGTACAATGCCCGTCAGTCGTTTTCATAAAACGTGTATCTATTTCAAAGTTGAAATAGATTGGTAACCAGGGCTTATTATTTCTTTCTCTAAGAACCATGTTTCAATGTCCATGTTAACAACCTGCAATAAAGGAATGTGGTCATCTTTATCAGTTCTCTAGTTATTGATGTGTTTTTAGCATTGTAGTGAATTCCATTTTTCCTGTTAATATGTTTTCAGCAGTAGTCTTAATGAGATATTGTGAACTCTATCTGTTAGGCTATATTTTGTTACTTATTTGGACAAAGTACTTCAGTTGGTTGATTGACTAATCTCAAATTTATTTCACTTTATAATAATAACAATACATTTGCATGTTTCACAATAGAAGAAATAAAAAGCTTGCAAAGTCCGGTGTATTTTGGTTTATCCAAAGTTCTTATGGGTTTTGACCAACACAACATATATAGAGGGTATAGCAAATGAATAGGAAACTATGCACAATTGTAAATATATAATTTCATGACATTGAGTATCCCCATTAGACATGCATCTTATTCTTGCATTCTTGAACAAATTCTAACTCTTGTAAATGTACAAAAATAACTGGAAGAAGAACATGTCATTGCAAGGGTTGGACTAATAACTCACAATTTAAGTTGTATATTAATTATTTATAGATGATATAAGCACTTAAAATTCATCCCATTAGACATGCAGTGGAAGTTGAGAGATCTACTTATTACATAGCCAGCATAGTTTTCAAATTTGTGTGGATATTGGTCCAATTCTCTGTTCTACAACATTGGTTACTAAGAGAATAGCCGGCATGATAACAATAAAAAGTAGCGTTAGTTTTCCTTGTTTATATTCTTCTCTTGTTTTCCCTTCCACTGCATATTGCAGCATCTGTGGGAGGAACAGAAGCACAGGCTTAGGTAAGTGGAAGAACGCCCTATTTTTTTAATGGTTTTCTCAAGTCATGGAACCTCGAAAATCATCGTAATCTCTGCATATGGAATGGAGTTGTCTGCAATAATAAGGGGTCGATTTCTGAAGAACCATTATGTGATGGAAACCTCAATCAGATACTTGACCATCTCAAGTTTTCTTGCTTTCCAGATCTCCAAATTCTTGAGCTTAATCATAACAACTCAGTGGGTCGGTACTATCTGAGATAAGCAGTCTCTCCAAGCTCATTTACTTGGACTCGAGCAATAATTTCTTGAATGGAAATATTCCATTTATCAAGAAACTCCTTTTAGGTTCGATCCATGATTTTTGCTCTTTGATGCCCAACCTTTGAGTCCTTGATTCATCTAACAATTCATTTCAAGGAAAGATCCCACCTTCCATAGGCCAACTTGAGTCTCATTAGTTGAATTCTGTAATTCCTACTGAGATTGATCTCTGCGCAAACATTAATGAATTAATTTTAGATAGCAATTCAGTTACTGGACCACCAACTTTGTCAGTGACCAATCTAACAAAACTCGAGGTTCTTCCTGGTACAACTGCACATTTTTAGGCAATATTCCACAAAGATCGGAAAGTTGCAGAGTTTTGTACACCTACTCCTTTCAGTCAACCTACTTACAGATCGGGAATCTGTCAAAACTTGACATGCTTAGCATTTACAGCAACAGTCTTATTGGAAGATTGAAGATAATGAAATCACTGAAATTCCTTAATCTCCGGAGAAACAGATTAAGAGGGCAATTGCCAGTAACCATATCTAACGTCACGATGTTGAATGCTCTTCTGTATGTGAGAATGGTTTCTCAGGTAGCAATTTGCTGCTCATATACAACTGCAGTTTCCTTGAATAACTTGATTTGCAACATATTCGAAGCAACAATTCCACAATGTTCAGTGAACTTCAACGCAGGATTTAATTAAGCATCGATTTAGTTTTTTTCCCCTCTGAAACATAATGATTTTTCAGGTAGCATTCCTTGTCCGTTTGCAACTTTAGCTTCTCAGAATCTCTCTTTCAAATGGTATACAATGATTTTGAAGAAAAAATTCCACACTCTGTAGGAAACTTGATCAACAAAGAATTGAAGTGTTTGAATATGCAGAAGAATCACTTCCATAGCACCATTCCATGGTATAATATTACGTCCAGATTCTTGACATCACAAACATTTAATTTATTTGAAAGCCCCAGTGAATATTATTGATGTTGGTGGATTTCTCCATAGGGCGCCGATCCAAGCGACACGAACAATCGGGTATGAACAAGTCGAATGTTGAGAATCAAGAACCGTCCTTGAACAAATGAATAGGCGGGTTCAAGGCACGCATATTACCCCACCATAGATCGTGTTCATGATGCACACGTGTCCACAAATACGCCTCCAAGAAACAATGAAGCCTTAATTCTGTTTGTGTACTTCATTCACGAAGACAGCCCAAACACCAAGGATTTATAGAAGTTTACACCCAAGCCTTATACTATGCGTAACAAAATATAAGTACTTTTTGTAGAAAATGTATGCAAAATGGGAAGTTTAATGCAAGAGACATTTTCGTGAAAACAAAGTAGGAAACCATGGAACGATGACAAGTTTCCACCTAATTGGTTGCCACACGATCAAAGAATCAAATTAACATATTTATACATTTGTAGACACCTTTTGCTAACTGAGTTCAAAGATTCAAGCATTCCTAATAATCTTGAGAATTTATTTACCCAAAAAAAAAAAAAATTCAAGAAGGGATTCTCCTATAGGAAACCTTAATTTATGTGATCTGATCTAAACTTATCTTGTTATGTCATATGTCATTTCCCATTATTTCAAGGAAATTTAATCTCAGCCAAGTCCTCGGACCTTAGCTCAAACCAACTGACCGGTGGGAGAGATCCTGTGGCTGCGACAAGTCTTATCTTGTTACAGCCAATAGAAAGGCATATGTTTGCAAGTACAAGTTACAATCCTTTATAGCATTCTTTATTTGTCGAAATAAGATGCCACGCAAAAAGAATTAGGATCAATTTCAAATGAAAAATTCTATTTGGACAAGCACATTAATCGGTCCACAGGTATGAAAACACGTCCAAAGAATCTCATAATCCACTGATTTCTCATATTCTGCTCCCGGTTTTCAAGTTTCTTCTCAGCGACGCACTCACCTCGCGTAGACTGAGCACTTCAGCATTTTGCCGCCTACAGGTGGTCTTTGGTTTGGTGCCATGCAAATATATTATAATAATATACTAATTATTATTACATATTATTAGTGCGCTAGCTAATGTGAAACATCAATTTCTGATTAGAAAATGTTTAATCGATCAAGAAAAGTAATAACTGTCATAAATTCCTTTTACAAAAGTGTAGAATTATTGTCAAAAAGTAGTCACAATAAAGCTTTTATTAATTATTTCATTACACCGAAAGACGTGTTGGTGCGGTTCTTTTATTAAGTTTTCCCTCAAGCTTAAATATTAATTACGTGACGAACTATTTCTACAATATAATTCAATTATTATGCAATATCAATTTTATTATTTTTTTTTTTGGTGACAAAAAAGAATCAAAATCCCAGTAACAATTCAAGTGCTCCAGGAGTATCTTAATACGGTACTCCAAGTCAATGAGAAACTTATATGTAAGTTTTTAGGCCTTATTTTTGGGACGCTTGAACTTACATGAAGATTGTTGATTGGTCTGGAGAACTGTAGTAGGGTACTCCTAGAGTACGGGATATTCTCTATAAATCACAGGTTAGTTACTGTTTATGACATGCCATTTTAATATTTGATAGACCTAATTGTTTCAATCACTAAAAGCGTTTTACTGGCCACAATACGTAGCACAGAGAAGATACAAAATATATATCAGGCTCGATCTTGTTTTCTTTGCCTTATTTCATGACTCTTTGTGTCACATATTATAACCAAGTATTTTAATAATCCTTCACATAATTATGACTCTTGAAAAATACTGTAAGTTTCTTTTGTAGTACAATGCAGGCTTCTCCGAAGTAGCAGGTAGGGAAACATCATCAGCTTTTAAATCTCTTCTCACACGATTTAGCTTTTTGAATTCTACAGTTTGGTCTTTGGTGCCATGCATATACATATAATATAATACATTATACTAATTAAAGGTTGCATATTAGTGCGCTGATGTGATAAACATCATTCTATGATTAAGAAAACTAATCAATCCGTCAAAATAATAAATAGAAATTCAACTTTTTGGATTTTGTTTAATACTTAAGCATAAAACTTGTATAAAAGTGTAGAATTATCAGATCAGGACATTGATGGCACACGTACTTTACCATCTTGATTTTGCATCATTTCCATATCTTAAACACAATATTTCTCAAGATATAAGTAGACCAGCTCACTTGTTTTTAATTATTGGTAGTTTACCATTTTATGATATATTAATATTTGACAAATATATCAGTTTAAGACGTATCACTTTAATCCCAAATTATACGTTTTAAGGATTATACTCCCAAAATTATGCGTGGATCTTGAAAATGTCGTACATCATTATTATTGTTTTTACAAAAATGACTCTATATAATTCTCAGATAAGAATTATTAAAAATAGGGTCCCTTAACTCAATTAAGAGTTAATTACCAGTCTCATTCTCCCACCACACGTATGGCGGGATTATTCCACTAGATACACATATGGTGGGAGATTATTAGACAAATCACATGCGGTTATCCCACAGTGAAGTCAATCTATATTTAAGTTATCTAATAATCTTACACTACATGTGCATCTGGTGGGATAATCCCGTCAAATGTATGAGGAGAGATCATTTCTGAGTTAAAAGTCAATCACAGAGGTACTTAATTTACTGCTTTCCTGTCTCAGTTGGAGACACTCTTATCCCAGGTAAGAGTTATCATAAAATGCGGGTTAATAAGTTGCTTGATTAGGAAAATAATAATAATTTAATAAGCTGGGTAAAAAAGAAGAGGGAGAAATTCAATTTGAAATTAAAACCAAACATTACAGACTCAAGATAGAAGGATCAATGGCAGCTCGAATAATTATATTTTTTGATTTTTCACAAATAGGGTAGTGACAATAGTATTAATAGTGGGGTTGATGTGGGGTTGATGTCCGCTTGGAGTCACATTGTGCCAATCCACTTGTCATGATGTGTTTGTCTTGGTAATTCCATATGTTTACATTTTAAAAATTTATTTATATGTCCTTCAAGATGTAGTAGATCATGATTTCAAATCTAGATAGCGTTTTTTCGCAACAAATAAACTAAAGAAGTGAATTGGCTCTGGGGACTCAACTTAGAGTTCCTACCATCTCCAAGTGTGGCAAACATTATTTGTTGATAGATTGGTATATATTCCTCCACTTCGAAAGCATTAAACACTATTTGTTGATAGTTATTATCACGCTGATATTAGAGTACAACAAACTGTTAGAAAGTTGAAATTCCAAACTCGGCCAATTTAACATTGAACATACTCAGCCTTGCTTTATTTTGTAAACCCCATAAATAAAGTTTATAAACCACTAATGTTTCTTATATATAAAGATCAAATATCCCCCGACAAAACCAAACAACACTCCAAAACCGTACCCCATTAGGACAACTTGTCAGGTGAATCCATCTAATACGTTGGTGGCATTTGATGCATCCACTGCTCTTTATTGCAATTTGGGCATATCTTTATCGCCATTTGGGCATATCTTTATCAATGGGGGCCAACATAGTTCTGTGTTGCCAATGAATGAACTGTTAGTAATTGTGAGAAGAAGCCCTTGTATTGGTATGCGACCAGAAAGATGATTGTATGAAAAGTTAAGGACACCCAAAGATGACAACTTTTCAAGTTCCCAAGGAATCTCCCCCTCTAATTGGTTGGAACTAAAGTCCAAAGATTCAAGAGAAATCAAATTTCCTAGCGATGATGGGTGTCCCCTGTGATATAGCTACATGACAAGTTTAGTGATCCTAGGAACTTAAGATTTCTTATAATGCTCTTCCGATCTTTGAAATTTGTTTTTTGATAAATAAATTTTTGAATAGATTCCCAAGATCTTTACGGACTCGTACATGAATCCTTTGATCACAAGTGTGAAATCTTCAAACTATGGAGGTAAGCTAAGCAAGTCCTCTTCATTCTCATTCACCATCGCTTTAAGTCACATTAAGTATTGAGCAGGCAGAAGGCCACATAACTCATTCTCAAACATGTCTAGAACTCACAATTGAGAAAATGGGAACCCTAAGTTTGTAGCAGGAATGATACCATAGAACTTGTTGGACCTCAATACCATAACATAAAGATTTGGAAGACTTTCCATCCAGTACGGAAATGTGTCACTGACCTGGTTGGTTCCAATATCCAGCACTACTAGACCCTTGCAATTGACTAAGGTGGCGGGTAGTGTTCCTTTGAATTGGTTGTGACTTAAGACAAAATACCATAGTGAGTTTCCCTATGCAAATATTTCAAGAGGAATTTTTCTCGTGAAAGTGATTATTTTTTCATATTCAACCCCAAAAAAATTTTGTTGATCAAGTTTCCCAAACATTGTGGAATCATTCCTTCAAAATTATTATGAACCAAATGAAGATATATAAGTGAACTAACATTACAAAGGAATGATAGAATGTTTCCTGACAAGGGGTTGTTTGAAAGGATTAGGTATTCCAAATTTCTTAGCAAGCTAATTTCTGTTGGAATTGTTCCGGAGAGTTTGTTGGCATCTAGGGACAAGCATTGAAGTTCTATAAAATTCCATATTGCAGCAGGAACAACACCAGAGAGGAGTTGTGTGAAAGGCCTAGGTATTGCAAATCCCTCAACAAACCAATTTCTGGTGGAATTGCTCTGATAAGTTTGTTGGAGGACAGGTGCAACTCTTGAAGTTTTGTAGCATTTCAGAAGGTTGGAATAGGTCCTATTAACTTATTTCTGCTTAACTTTGGGAAAGTAAGATCTTCTAGATTTCCCAACTGTCGTGGAATTGGACCTGAAAGGTTATTATCATGGAATTAGAGACTAGTTAGATTTCTAGCTTTGCCTAAAGAAGGTGGGACCGAACCTTTCAGAGAATTATTAGCCAAGTTTAGGATTTGAAGTAATTGCAATCTTTCTGAGCTCGCTCCGATCTGGATCCAAAAGATGATTAGTTCGAAGGTTCAAAAGTTGCAACTGATTCAAGTTTCCAAGAGCGGTGGGAATCGGACCTATGAGCATGTTACCACCTATCTCAACTGAAACAAGATTTATAAGATTTCGTATTTCAACAGGTATGGGTCTGGAAAGATAATATCCATAGATGTACAAATCACTCAAGTTTGTCAATCTGCCAAAAGAAACAGGAACTGGACTAGAAAGTTTGTTATTGGATAGTGCAAGCTCACTTAGAGAAAGATGATTTTCTACCAAAGGAAGTGTCTAAAGATTAGACAAAAGGCCTATTTCTGATGGGATATTCCCTGTAAGCTGATTGGTCGATAAATCAAGATTGACATGTTTGGTAAGCTTACTTATTTGATGGGGGATTGTGCCGAAAACTTGGTTGACGCAGAGATCAAGATATTCAAGATTTGGGAGAGATGAGAATGGAAGTCATTTAAGGTGGCCTTTATACTTGCATTTGTGAGATTCAACTTGTTTATGCTTCCAGCAACGCAGGAAACTCGAGACCAATTGCACGGACTGGAACTTGCTTTTGGATGTCCCGAAAACTTGTGGGGTTGAAGATACCATGAAGTTAGAAAAGAATTTTTCTCATGTTTAAAACTGGCTTTCCATTTCAACAGAGCATTTACTTCTTCGAGAGGAGCAGAAACAGAAGCAGGTTGAAGAGAAACAAAGGAAACGAAAAGTAAAAATAGGAAAAAACGTGAAAACAGGGTACTACAACATGGCTACTATTTGTGTTTCTCCAAGTAATTTGTCAAGTAAACAAATAAATTGGGAAAGCAGATGCTGTATGAAATGGAGTAGAATTTTTGGCTGTTTGAGATCATAGACAGTTTTTCACTATTTGACATCGTTTAGAACTTGAAATGATTGGGCTAACATCTCAGTGGTGGGGCTAATATCTCAATTCTCACAGATAATAATAAATTTTATATTTAACATAAGAAGTTGAAAATTCTTCCCACTAGACACGATATGGAACTTTTGTCCTCCAAAATGTACTCATAACATATCGACCAATCCATAGTTTTTCAGGTTTTTGATGAACCAAAGATAGTCTTCATTTTCATGAACCATTTATTTTCTAACGCATTAATACTTAAGTCTTCATGCAGTTATCATCACCTATTGCATTCAAGAGTCTATTCTATCTTTTATCTATGCAAAGTTGAATTACAAGGCTCCATTTATGCACATTTTGTTCTCCACATTATCTTGTTCGACTATTCCATTTTAGGCTTTTGTTACACTAGAAAAAGGGCTGGCATGGGAACATTCAAAATTAGACTTATATTCTCCTCTTTAGATTCTTCTTCTTGTTTTTACTTCGGCTCATCACAACATCTATGTAAGGGAAGTACAGAGCTTTGGTAAATCCATGATATTAGAATTAAGTAATTTGGATGCCAAAGGAAAATGAGAATTCAGTATTTCCACAATGAAAATTATAGCTGAACCAATCTATTAAAATAGTACAGTAGGAATTGGGTTTCAGCATAGTCCATGTCCCATCATGGCTGGGAAATTTGATCTCTCTTGAATCCTTAGGACCTCAGTTCGAACCAATTGGTGGGAGAAATTCCCTGGCAACTAGAAAAGTTGTCATATTTGGCCATCATATAATCATCTCTATGGTCATATGCATACGCAAGGGCATTACATGACATTGGATAACAATTCCTACTCTAACGATATAGAACTCTATGTGTCTAACAATTCCCACTCTCACGATATAGAACTCTATGTGTCTCTATTGACAAAGATATGTTCATATGACGAAGTAGACAAAACATAATCTGTTATCCCCACAATAAGATGATGATTCCAACAATTTTTTTATGGACTCACCTGGCCAGTTGTCCTCAGGGGATATCCTATTTTTAAATATGAGAAACCTAAATTGTTTAAGGAAATTATTTATGGCCTTAATGAATTTATTTGTTTTGTAATTAATTACCTGAATCTCATCATACTTTGTGGAGGTGTGTACCAAATCAATGTATTGAACTTTTAAACCAATATAATTTCATTAGTAAATAATAGAAAACTTTAGAAATAGAGTTTGAATCTTGAGTCAATGATCATGTAATATGCATATCCCTTGCCTAATATGTCCCATCGTCCTTTTCTCTACTATTCTATACTCTCTATCTATATATATAAAAGGAGTTAAGTATGCAATACCTTTATACCGCAGTTTTCCCATTAAAAAATTTATTATTAGGGTCTTATTCGATATTTTGTTTTCTACTACGGTAACTCTTGTGGTATTCTAGATTTTTCAATTTTATTTTAATTTTTTGGTCTCTTCTGCTGTATCCATTTCGTTAACCTTATCAATTTAATAACTAAATAGATAATTATTATGATTTAACTGCTTAAATTATAGATAAATTTGATTATCTAATCATGTAATTGATTGATAATTTTCCACGTGCTTGAAATCTATTGCTTACAATTTATATAATTAAAGATACATATATATATGAATATCTGACTTTATAATTTGATATGTATATATGTTGATGTTATCTGACTTTATTGGTTTTGAATAAAAAAATTTTCTCACCACTCAAATAAAATTAATTTGTATTACGTCATTTATCTAAATTAGAATCAAAAAATAATATTTATTTGCTTTAAAGATAACTAGACTCACACTCGTGCATTGTACGGGAAGATACCAAATCAAAGTATATCTTAATATTAGTACGAAATATTATGTAATATATGCTTAGCCACACTAATTATCTTATTGTTAACTAACAGTTATTATATTTTGTTTAATATAGAACGCTACTAAATGAATTTGGTGGAATGGTAAAAAAACCCGTCAAACCAGATACTCACAGGGTATCCAAACTTATTAAGACCTTATCAAGATAGAGAATACCCGACTAAATAGGTAAGTAGGTCGGTGATGGAATAAAGAAAATTGGCCTGACTTGAGAATGGGTTGGGGAGGTTATCAAACATTTTACTCGTACTCTATCCATTTAACAATTTCTTGTTAAAACAAAAATATTTACCAAAAATTCTAATTCTTTAAAAAGTAAAAAGATAATGAAACTTATTAAGAAAGTTGAATAATTTCGATCGCAATTGTAATTCCATCTTAGAGATACCCTGTGTTTATAATACTATTTATTAAATAAAAAATAAAAATGCATAGGCATAAAAATGAGCTAATAAACTGGTAATTGTGTGCGCTAACAGTGCCCCCATTTAAGTAGAGATGGGTACAGGGATAGGACAAAAACGTTTTTGATGGGTAAGGTAAGGGGTATAGCATGGTCAATCCCGACCCAACCCATTGTCATTCCTAGACCATGAGAAATTGAACATTTTAATTTTCTCTTGAATATACTGTAACAAAAATTTTGTAAACTATAAAGTGTTAGTTAAACCATATTTATCCATATATTTATTATATAGAAAAGAAGTTACTTGATAATGACTTGATTTACAAGCATTTAAAAATAATTAATCCAAATTAGGAAATACTTCTTGGATAAGATATATATATATATATAAATTAAAAATTTTTGAATTAGAATAACATAAAACTGTGGTTATAATAAATTCATCAAAATACATAAGAAGATAAGATATACACAACTCATTAAGTAGATTTATTTAGAGAATATTCTCTTCATATTTCAATTTTAAATTTTAAATTTTATTTTTTATTAAATTTTTTATTTTGTAATTCAATATTAAAGTTCCTAACTCAAAAATGAAAACTAAAAATAGTAAAGCAAACATATCCTACAAATTTTATCTTAATTATTTTCACACCAAAAATTTTCTTTTGTTGCGCGAATTGTTTTTTATTTTATTGTATTAAAGGTCTTCAATCTTTGTCCACAACTATAATTATGTTCTCAATTTTTCTTTTGCATTCTTATCATAATTTTGCCAACTAATTATTGGTAATATTATTGGCTTATATCCAAATATCATTAAACTTGATTTTAACTTAAATAAAAGACAAACATTCTATAGCACTATTTCACAATTCATTTTATTAGGGTTAAACAATTTTATTTTTCCGGATTTAAGAACTCTATAAATGAACGGCATCATAATATATGAATTGGAGAGATTGAAATGAAATTAAAGAGAGCAAAACTTTCTCAAAGCAAGAAGCCAACGGATAAGGAAAAGAAAGAAAATCTTGCAAGCTGGAAAGACAATCAAATAAGGAAAGAGGAAAAACATCTAGCTAAGTATTCTTGGATTTAAAAAAAGAAAAAAAAGAAAATAAGCATATAAATCTTAATCAGATAAACAACATGGATTATCAGAGGAAGTAAAATGTCCACATCTATGTGTATGTGTGTGTATATAATGGGAAACTAGTCTGCGGCACAAATGTACCACAGTTTTCCTCCCAAATTGATAAAAATAAGGGTATAATTAACTTTTTGAATTATATTGGGTAAATATACGGTAACATTCTTCTTTTCTCAGTACATATACTGTATAGCTTGATTAAGTTAGTAATGTTTTTAATTAACACGTGGTTAAATAGTTGTATTTAATATTTTATTTTTTATGGAATCCTAACTAATGGCTTATTGCTCTTCCGATCTCCTTTTTCTTGGTTCTTTCCATCTACACTATTAGTTTTATTATTTTTGTGGAATCACTAAATAAGTGGCCTTTTCTTTTCCCTTTTTGTGGTTCTTTCCATCTGTAGCATCAATTACCTTTACCTTTTGTGCATTTCATCACGGAGAAGAAGACGCTGAACGAATGTCTGAGCATTTCATCGATTACCTTTTCCATTTGTGAATTCGTTATCTGGATCTCTCGACTCTTTCTCCTCTGTTGTGAACGCAGCGGATATGGGTCATTAATTTAGGGTTCTTTTTCTTGGCAATCTCCTTTTGCTAAGTCTGATTTGATAGCAAAAATCTGATCAGACGTCATTATTAAATAGGTTCAAATGATAAGGTATATGGTTAGATTTCAATAACATCATGAAATTTGATGGCTTCATAAGCTTATGAGAAAACTAATATTCAAGGAATTTCATTCACCTAAAGACACCAAAATCAATTTTTAACCAACTCATTTATATTATAGAATTTCTGGACAAATAATTATGAACATTTGGATTAGATGGTGTTCTTATTTTACTTTTGATTTTACCTTTTTTTATCTTAATAATAATTTACTCTTTCTAAGTTGATTGTAATTTGAATTAGATGGTGTTCTTACTTTATTTTTGATTTTTCCCTTTTTTTACCTTTTTTATCTTAATAATCATTTACTTTTTCTAAGTTGATTGTAATTTTAAGTGATAATTTTGACTATTCTCAATTGATTAGTTATGATTTAACTATATATAAATAATTATGTCCAACATATTATAAGTACTATATAAAGTCAATCATTTAATAGGTGTGGTGTAATATATAATTTATATATCTAGAGTGTAGCATAATATAATTACAGAGGTCAATTGCATTATAATAATAATAATAATGTGTTCTATGTTTCATTAAAAAATAATAATAATGTATTCTATGATACATTATTGATATACTACGCGGTAATGATTAAAACTATCTCTCCTAAATAATATTACGATTTACAATTTAATTATTATTTGATTGGACAATCTCCCATGCAATGTACGAGTGAAAAACTAGTTATCTCAAAAAAAAAACATTTTTGGAGGGAAAACTGTGGTACAGTTGTACCGCAGACTAATTTTCCTATTAAGAAGATGTACCACAGGCTAATTTTCCTATTAAGAATATATAGAGAATAGGGTTAAAATTTATGGAAAATTATAGCTACCTTAACATGATAGGAAAAAATTATATTATTATTTAGTTAATATTAAAAATTAATTATTTCTCATTGAGTAATGTAACCTTATAAAATTTCACCATTAAAAAAACTTATAAAATTTTATATTATTTATTTTTTAAATAATTTGATGTGTATTCTTTCATTGTGCAAAGGTGAGTATCTAGTTACTATAAAAACAAGAACGAGGAAAGGATAACGATACATTGCTAGTTCACTTCCACTCAGCATTCCAATACCGTACTTGAGCGGAGGTAGATATGGCCCTCCCCTCATGCCCAATATTTTGGAGGGACCAAATTCTAAAATTTCTCCCTGTCCTTTTTTTGGTTATTTTTTCCCCCTTTTGTTGAACTCATAGGAAAATATTCTTTATCTTGTTTACTCTAGTTAGTACTGGATCTAAAAACACTGGCAATAAATTGTAATCGTTACATTCGATGCAATTATGTAACTCACATAATAAATTCCAATTGTTATTTTCTCACTTTTTGTTCCGAAATCAATATTTTAGTTAGCTTTACTAAGTCTTCACAACATATTTGGAAAATATTGAAGCCATCTATCGCTTAAACTATTAATTCATAAATTCAATATGTATTAAAGCTTAAATTATTTTGACAGATCAAAATAAAAAATGATAAGCAAAATGAGGGGGAAAAGAAGAAAGAAATGTATGACAAAGATGCTGACTTTTAGTGATCTTCGAAACATTTTTCGCCTTAAAAAACTTAAATCACCAATTAGCTTCTTGGGGGAAATGTCAATGCATACTATCGTGGACAGACCTATTTTCTAAAATTCACCTGAGGTCACCGTGTCCCATTATCACTCGGAAGTTTGATCACACTTGAGTCCTTCGATCTCAGCTCAAACAGTTGGTGGGAAAGATTCCACGGCAGTTGGAGCAGTCCTCCTCTTCAAAGAGTCTTTAACTATCTACATAATCATCTTTCTAGTTGGATGCCGGTGCAAGGGCATCTTTTGATGTTTATTAACAATACATATTGACAATACAAAATTATGTGGACTTCCATTGACAAAGAAGTGTCCAAATGACAAAAAAGAGCAACCGAATTGGACTAACGTGTTTTAACAGAATATATCTACAATAATTTTATTACATGGATGGGTTTATCACTTTCATACTCTGTTTTGTTATAAGATAAATATTTAACAGTAATAAACACATGGACCATATCAATATCTTGGTACACATTGAGTACGTATGGATGTTGATAGCCAGGGGGCGGATCGGGCGTGCTCCCTTGGTCCATGGCACAGCCTTAAGAACCTTTTAGGATTGATTAGAGAAAAAAACTATAATTTATTAATCTTTTAGAAATTTATGGTCATACTTTATTTCCATCATTGGCTACGTGAATTACGGCCAACTTCTCTCTCCGCATGGGCTGAGATTTCTTTGCCTCTTTTTCATTCTTACGTTTGTGTATGTGTTTCGTCTTTTTCTTTTCTTTTTTTTTTTTTTTATTTTTTTGGTTTGTTCACTCACTTACTCCCTATCACTCGTTTAAATGAATGTGACTTTTTTTACAGCTGACTCTAATTAAGTAAGTAAATCTGGAATGTGACTTTTTGTAATTGACTCTAAGTAAGTTATATTAAAAAGTCACATAGGCATACATTCCATGAAAAAGTTACGTAGAATGCGACTTTATTAACTTTTTTCAATTAAAAAATACATACAAATTCCATGAAGAAGTTACATTAATCATGGAAGTTGATTTAATAATTTTTATGCGTCATTATAAAATAAAAAGTTACATTACATGTTATCTTTATGTAAATCTTTATGTTAATTTTTAATAAAAAGTCAGCTGACTTTAAGCAAGGTATGGAGGGATATTCAGTGATTTTTATGCAACTTTTTACGATAAAAAGTTACATTGGATGCGATTTTTATGTAAAACTAGGATTTTAATCCATATGTGACTTTTTAATGAAAAAATAACATGAAATGTGACTTTTTACAACTATGTCTAATTAAGATATGAAGGGATGCACAATGATTTATATTTGACTTTTTGATGGAAAAATAAATGGGATATAATTTTTGCATATAGAAATTAAAAAGTGGAAAAGATGATCTATGGATTGGGGAGGGAGGCGTGGGTTTTGGGGGAGTGGTTTGTCGTGAGGGAGCAGTGGTGGCTGCGTTTGCAGTTAAGGAGAAAAGGGGTCCAGGTAGAGGAAGTACAAGCGTTGTCTCCTCTATGGGCACCAATGGTTGGTGGAAAGAGGGATCAATGTACAGGAGGTGACTGGTGAGGGTGAATGCAATGTGGGTGATCTTTGGGTTGCAAAAGCCGGATGGTAAGGTGATCTGGCATATCTATACGAGCACTTTGTGTGGCTTAAATGCATGTACGGCGGCCGTAGTTACGCGGTGGTAATTATTCTGACCGTGAATATCAAATCCTTCTTTGTTTGTACGGGATTTCTCTAATGTCTCTTTTTTATTTTTTTATTTTTTTACATTGTTGGGTTAGGGGGCAAAAGATTTGGGTTAGAGGTAAAATAATTTGGCTGGGGTAACTAAAGATCAAGACCCGACCTAATTACTCAAACACTTATGATTCCCTTTCATTTTGTACAATCCGACAACCGCCAATATGTCATGCTGGCTACGCCCCATATTGATACCAGTTTAGGGCCAGCCGGTTGGTTTCCAAGTAGCTCCAAATCACACCCCTTCTCAAAGATCTTGATAAAAATTACAAATTGTTACAATTTTCGTTCACGGATTATGACCTAAATTGGGGATTATTTGTTCAGCTAAGCAATGAACTGGCTAAAAGCAATTCGTTCAAGACACCACATGGAAAGTAGTAATATTCTAGGTCAATTTCAAATTCCTATTTTGACAGACATTAATCTACATTTATGACTAGAAGGCTCATAATCGAAGGGTATAGAAAACTTTATTCCCTAAGAACTGCGGGACCTTGATTTTAACCATTGTCGTTGGATTTCAAGAACAAAAATTGCGAAGATGCTACGGGGAAATCACGACGACTCGTCAAGTGATGCTGAGACATCAAAGATTTACAGAGACTATGCACAGTGTCCATATTTCTCGAATTCTGCTCCCGGCTTTCAAGTTTCTTCTCACAAGGAATTTACACGCCCACACCTCGCGTAGTCTATAAGCAAATATTCCCTCAGCTTTATTAGCTTTTTGAATTCTATAGTTTGGTCTTTGGTGCCATGCATATTATTATAATATATATATATATAGACACTAATTAATATATATTAGTGCGCTAATGTGAAACATGATAAAAAAGTATATACAATTATTGTCAAAAAGTAGTCAAAAGAAACCTTTTATTAATTATATATATATGGATGGGTTGGTGAGACTTTTCCTCAAGTTTATAAATTAATTACACGATTAAATATTTTCACCCACTAGGCAATATAACAGCAAATTTATTATAATGAATTTTACTTATTTGGGACAAAGAATCAACAAAATCCCGGCTTACTTATTCTTCTATGATATTTTAATATTTTTTGACAGGAACATAACACACACGGCACAGAGACACCACACGCCATCTAACAAAATAATGGTGATTTTATTAGACGCGAAATAATATATATGTCACATACGTATATATTATGCAAGTAATATGGGATTCAAGATCAGAGTATAAAACACCACAAACGCAACACCATAAATATTTTAATATTTGAAAAACTGAAATTGTTCTACATTTAAGGAGTAATCCTTCCCAATTTATGCTACATGGCCACAATACAACCAAGTACTAGCTAGGCATGATCTTGGTTTCTCATCTTTCTTTCACTAAATCATTCATTGTAGGCTACTCCGAATTTGTAGGTGCGGAGCTTTCAAGTTTCTTTTCCCAAAATATTCACAAGCAGCCACCTCGAAAAGGCTGAGCAATTCTATAGATTTAATTAATATTCCAAGATTTGATAAATTCATATATCATTTAAATTGGCTGAAAAATATTTGCAGCGGGAAGATGTATATAAGTAAAAACTGAAATAAGTCGATCTTTCATAGCAAAGTATTCATTATTTGTCGAAACGAGATACGCAGAAAGAGAGCTACACGCTAGGATTTCAAATTCCTATTTCGATAATCCACGGGTGTCGAAAACTTTCTTTCCTAAATGGACGTCCATTGTTTCTTGATCTTAACTAACTAGTATTCCAGACCAATCGCCAACCCGCACATGGTTCAAGGGTCTCAAAAATGGGATCCAAGATCCGACTTGTAGGTTTTGCATTGGCTTGGATAACCATAATAGGGTACTCCTATAGTACCTGAAGTTTTACCCCAGAAATAGATCGGACATTGCCAACTAGATTAGGTGATGCTTTTAGATTTCTATTCACACAAAATTCACACCCACTCACCTTGCATAGGCGCAGTGGCAGAGCCAGGAAGAAAACTTAATGGGGGGTCAATGGCAAAGTGAGAACTCTTTTAAGTAGTAGTATGAGATTTATTTTATTTTATTTTTCTTTCACATAATAAAACTTGCAGAAACAGCTGAATAATGATACTTTTTCATATATAATGAAACAATTATCTCACAAACGTAAATGTGAAACATTATACAATAACCTCTAATAAATATAACATTGAAAGTTTTTATAGTTTGAATTTCAATACAAAATAAAATTTTAGTTTAGCTATTTAATGGTTTAAGCTTATTAAAACTTTGTATGGGAATATATTGGACACATTTAAATTTTCAAGTTGTAAGATTAAAGTCATGTCAGAGAATTGAATTTATGTAAAACAAAGAACTGTGTAATGAATACTTACCCTTAACTAACAATAAAGCCAATTAACTAATTATTTTTTGTCTCAAAATTTTCTTTGATTTTCTAATCTGCAATCTACTATATTCATATAAAAGTGTTAAAAAGAGGAAAAAGAATACTCAAATTTCATATATACACCCAAAAATAATAAATAAATAAATTTCAAGGGCCAATGGGGTCTAGGGACCGCATATAGTCCCCCAAGCCTGGGACCCTCAAAAGATGAAGATAATGCCCATTTAAATTTTCTTTTAAAAAAAGTTGGATTCTTTACATAAAAAGGTCCGTTTTTTGTATGTCTTGCAAAAATACTCTTAAATTAAAAGTAATTTCAAATATACCATTTTCTATTTCAAAACTACTCTAGACCAATTTTAATTAAAATTTATTTTTGTGACCAATTTAAATTAAAATTTAAATCTTTATTAATTATTATTTTTTATAAATTATAATTATAATATATTAAAAGTAGATATTTTTTTCAATAGAAAAATAATTGTCTTTATGTAATGTCAGCCACACTTTTGACTCTGGACTGCCATGTCGACGCCGCCTTATAACAAACATACTAGCAATGTTACCTTTCGAAAAATAAATAATACCATCGCGGAAAAATATCACGATAACAAATAATAAACAAAGAAATGGTAACAATCCCGATCAATGGTAACAAAGTGATAAAACGTAAGAAAATTAATGGGAAAAATCAACTGGAGGATGGTAACAACCCTGCTCAATGGTAACGAAGTGACAAAACATAAGAAAATTAACAGAAAAAAGTAATCGGACGATGGTAACAACCCGATAAATGGTAAAATAATAAAAATAAATTAAAAAAATCAATGAAAAGATGGTAACAATCCCGATAAATGATAACATCTGGAAAACAAACAAAAATATCAATAAATGGTAACAGCCCCAATAAATAGTAACAACTTTGATACAATACCCAACTAGGCTTTTACCCACCAAGTGTTAAAATTCCAAAAAAAAAAAAAAGAAAAATATAGTTTCGGCGACATCAAACAACAACAGCAGCAGTCACAGTAAAAAAATTGGCGGCTCACAACCGGTGGTGTGCACAGATGGAGTGCAGAATATATGATTCAAAAAATAATAATAATAAAATAAAAATTTTGAAGATGCAAAGTAAGTTGTCCAAACGTCATCAAAATTCAACTAAAAATTGAAGAAAACAAAAGAATTAAAGAAAGAACTGAACACTGAGCTTGCAGTCAAAAATTCTCCCATCTAGCAACAGATTCGCCGTCGAGTGGTACATTCTTGGAACCAAACTGGGAGTCATGGCCATGAACTGCAGCCCACTGGTTCACTTGGTCTATACAGAGCCGGAAACAGACACGACTGAGAAGCTATTTCGAAACCTTGATTCCCGACCTGTTGAGGCCTGGCGGCCCGCGGAGGGTTGTGTAGCGCTGTGGCAGCGGCAGCGGGTATGGTAAAGGTGTATAATTGTAATTATTTTATGAAAGGGGTATAAAAATGATATGAATAAAAAAATGGGTATAATCTTTAATTTCCTCAAAAAAGTTTAGTAAGCTCAAATCCTAGTTTCATTGCACATCTACTTACAATATTCATTCAATAATTCAATTCAAAGTAAACCCTTATTCTCTAAAACTAATTCCGTTTCCTTTAATGGTAAAAGAATGAAGAAATTTGAAATGTCTATTGTGATCTTGTGGTTTTAGTTTCAAAAATGAATAAATATTTGATGTTCATTACGTATAGGTTCTTTAATGGTTTTAGTTAATTAAATTCGTATACACGATATTTGTTATATATAATTTTAGATTATATATGGTTAGAGAGTCACTAATAAAAAATTTACTTAGAACCCCTAAAATGTTAAGTACGGCATGCCACATTGGTTGAGCAAATTCCCCAACTTTAGCTTTTTGAACCTACAGTTTGGTATTTGGCGCCATGCAATCATGCATGTATATAATAATAATATATTAAAGGTTGCACATTAGTGCGCTAATGTGAAGACATCAATATCATCTTATTAAAATAAGTAATCACACAACTACAGAATTTAAATAAAAAATGACATTACGCATTGGTTTTTACAAAAAATGACACCTAAACAATATGTGGTGACATTTTTGAAATTAAATTGCTCACTAAACACATCAGATCTTTGTTAAGAACCAATGTGTATAATTTTTTAAACAATGAGCATCGGTTTCCATGTAACAACCGACGCCCATTGTTAAATAATACACATAGTTTCTTCTTTAAAAATCGATGTGTAATTTTTTTAACATTAGGCGTCGGTTGCAAGGGCAACCGATATGTATCTTGAGCTTTTTTTATTATTTTTTGAATATAAATATCTCAAGAGAGGAGAAAGAGATATAAAGGGTGCTAAAGTCTTCTGCCATTACGTAAAGGGTGCTAAAGTCTCCAGCCATTATTTACTTTCTGCCGTGATTTTCTTTGACTTTTGTCATTCTTTGCTTTCCACCATTACTGACTGGGGTGACTTTTCTACGTTTATTCTTCGCATGGTTGGAGCTCATCCCTTTTCGTGTTGGGATATGCTGAAATTTGTTCACCCAAAGTGGGTATTTGTAAGTTCGAGGGAATGAAATGGATGGCTGTGGACCGATGGACTAGAAGAAGAAAAAGAAGAAGATGGGGATTGAGGACAAATTAATCCAAAACTTTCACTTTCCTTTGATTGTTGTTAATCTGAGCTAGTTGTGGATGAGTGGCAATGATTGTTCGGCTCCACTGTTTTTGGCCCCTACTGATTTTCTAGGCAGATTTTCGGTTGCCCAAGGACGACCGATGTGTATCTTGTTTTTGTTGTTTCTTGTATATAAAGATCTCAAAAGAAGAGAAAGAGACATAAAGGGTGCTAAAGTCTTCTGCCATTATTTGCTTAAGAGACGTGAAGGGTGCTAAAATCTTCCGCCATTATTTGCTTTCTGCCATGATTTTCTTTGACTTTTGCCATTCTTTGCTTTCCAACATTGCTAACTGGGCCCATTTTTCTGCGTTTCTTCTTTGCAGAGTTGGAGCTCATCCATTTTCGTGTTGGGATATGCTGAAATTTGTTCACTTGAAGTGGGTATTTGTAAGTCTGTGGGGATGAAATGGATGGTTGTGGACCGATGAACTAGAAGAAGTAGAAGATGGGGACTGAGGACAAATCAATCCAAAACTTTCACTTTCCTTTGATTATTGTTAATCTGAGCTAGTCATGGATGAGTGGCAATGATTGCTTGGCTCCACTGTGTTTGGCCCCTGCAGATTTTTGGGCAGATTTTTCTGGGCTTCTTCGAGAGAGTTTTTTTTTTTTTTTATATCTTCAAGAGTGTTCGCGTTTGAGAATGCCTTGGTCATTTGAAAATTTTAAAATGAATTATGAATTGTGTTTAACGTATGTTTATTGTGTTTTTAGTCAATAATTAAAATAAATTGAATTATGTATGTTAAGCAAGTGTTTTTTCGAATTATGCATTATGTAGTTCTTTGAATTTTGAATTTGAATTTAAATTTTTAATATCAAGCACACGTTTTTTGGTCCATGCAATGTTATTGAGAATTTTCTAGAGAAGAAGAAGAAAGGTAAAAAAAAAAAAAAACAATATGTATCGGTTGTAAAGAAGGAACCTATCGGTTCCGTCTTTATAACCGATGTTTATTGTCTATTTTATCTATTTATTTATTTTTTAAATTGACTTTAGGCGTCAGTTTTTGTGAGACAACGGACCCGTATTATTACATTTAGGCATCGACTTACAACCGGCGCGTATACTTTTACAATTCGTGTCGCTGGCAGAGGCATCGCCGTCAAAACCGACGCATATTTATCATTACAACTGATACATATTATACTTTTCTGTAGTAGTGTCAACTGGCTCAAAAAAAGTAACGGAAATTCAGCTTTTCTACACTTCATCTAATACTTAGCCATAAACCCCAAAGGTATAGAATTATTGTTGAAAAGTAGTCAAGAAAATAGTTTGGAGGATCACCTTTTTCTCTTGTATATAAAATTATAAGAATGGAGAGCGTATAACGCACCACAAAGAACTACGATCCAAAGAAGCATGGAAGCATTCAAAACAGCCATAATTTTTCTTCTTAATGTTTTCCTTGTTACTTCACTTCCCTTCAACAACCCATCATATAATAATAGCATGCAAGCACTGGCACTTTTGAGGTGGAAGCAAAGCTCGTCGCCTGGTACTTCACTTAATTCATGGGAGTTGGATAATCTTAAGGATCTCTGTAGATGGACAGG
>CAVNYN010015946.1:0-12103 GCA_963692815.1 Nyctanthes arbor-tristis
TCAATAGAAAATTGAAGATAACGTGCAATGCACATTGTGAATGACTAGCATATATAAAAGTGGGGATTGAGGGAAATCTTTTGATTTCCAAATTTACCCTTATATTTTTAGTTAAAGCCTATTATAACCTTATATTTAATGTTTTTCTTTATTATTTTAAATTTCTCATTCTTAAATTGTATGTTATTTATAGACAACTTTTACCTTTTTTTTTTTTTTGAACGTGAATAGGACATTTTAATTCCAAATCCACCTCTTAATCTCCATCTAAAATAAATTTCTAGACTAATCAATTTCTTTTCAGCAATTCTTCTTTTATTTAAAAAAAAAAATTAATTTTGTTATTTTTCTTTTCTTTTCGTTCCTTAGAAGTTTGATTCTGAAAGAGTGTATCATGTTTAACATGCATGTGCATGTAAGAATAATATTTGAAAATGGGTTCAAAGAGCTAAAGCGTTTACTTTCGAATACTTTTATTGATTTTGCAATTCTTTTTTTTGTTTTTCTATTTTCACACATGGTCCTGTATTGGTGTCTAATTGTCGGTGGGTTGCATGTAATAGAGAAGGACTTATCTTGGAAACAGTAAGGTGACCTGGGAGGTACCGGGATTCATAACATAACGTTATTACATTACCATGTGCATAGCATGTTTTTGTAAATAGTCTTAGAAAAACTCCACCTAATCATTGTATGGAAGTGTTTATTTATTTGGGTGCATATGAAATTGATTCTTTGGAATTGATTTTGTGAAAATTTTTTATTTTATTATTTTTTTGGACAGTTTACAAGCCCAACTCAGACAATATTCTTAATATTTGGTTTAGACAATTCTTTTGTGAAGACATCTGCCAGTTAGTCCTCTGTCGAGACAAATGGCATGCAAATGGACCATTTTTGAATTCATCCTTGACAAGAATGCGATGGACCTCCAATGTCTTCTCCTGTCACATTGAACTGGTTGTTTGTTGTGCTTATAACTGACTTTGTTATCACTGCACAATAGGAGTCTCTTGATTTTTAGTTCTAGTAAATTTTCAATCAAGACACATGCGCGCTCGCACGCACACACACACATACTCTCTCTCAACTTCAGCACCTGCTTGAAAAACATATCCTTTTTTAGGGGGTGGGTTTGACTCTGCCACTTTTACAAGGTTCCTCTTTCCACCAGAGAAGCACAAAAATGTGAGTTAGACCTTTTGCTTTCAATTAACGTTTTCTGATCTGCATCTGAGTATACATCAACCCACATATGTTCTTTTTTTCCTCTTTCTTTAAACATTAAACCTCTCCCTAGAGTCCTTTTGAAGATTTTGAGCACTTCCATATGTTCTTTGGTGAGTGGTTGAGTGCATATATTGCCTCGCATCACTTGTTGAAGAATCTACTCGTGAACGAGTATGTGAGAGAAATTAATATTCAAACTAATCATTGATGCCGTTCCTTATCCAACCCCAGCTCTTTTCATACATTTGAAAGTCTGTTTGTGGTCGAAATAATCAAGCTAGTCACTCCCTTGATTACATCTAGCACCTAGAACTAATTTAGAAATCCAATTAAATAAGGCCCAATGGTGAAAGACGTATGGGGACTTCTGTCCAAAATTTACAGCTTTATGTTTATAAAAAAATCTCCAGATTTCTAAAGTAATTGCATATGGACTTGATCAAGATTTCTATATAAGAAGGCAATTTGAATGCCTAGTTGAATTTACTGTTTAAAGTCTGCAATAAGACAGTTGTGTTTGGCAACTTGTTAAATTGGTTTATAAACTGCAGCATGGCATCATTTCATTTGATCTTTAAAAAAATAACAAAATATAGCTGGTCAAATGTACCTTTTAACCTTTTTTTAATATTAAATGCCCCAGCGAAATGATACTATTAGTTGCCGCACATACTGTAAACTGTTTTCATCATCAGGGTTATTGGAGCAGAAGTCTCATGGTTGTATGTTTGTGTGTGTTCTGCCCTTGTATCTATCCACAGTCCTACGTGCTTTATACTTAATTAGAAATACCCATTTCGGGCAGATTGCTGTCTTTTCTCTCGATAACTCTGTTAAATAAAGCATTTCCATCACTTTCATGTTACCTTAGTGAGCTGTTTGATTGTTATCTTAATATTTTGAAATAATGTTAGCAAGTTAGCATATTATCGTCTCAACTTGCCTTTAAATTCTGACTTTTTCCTTTCTTCTACTCTCCCTTTTTCTACAACCTCTAAAGGGAAGAGTTCGAGTTTTAGCTTTGATAGTGAAGCTCTTCTCTATTTCAAGTTCGGTGGCATTAGAAATCTCCAAGTCAAATCTTCTCGAGATATTTGAGGCAGAAGTCAGAAATGCAAAGGATACACTTGTAACTTTGAGTGTGCTAGAACTTCTGTATGAGGTTTGGCCTTGATGCTACTGATTTACACTCTGGCATAATCACTTCAGATTATTTTGAGTGTATCCCGTAAACTTTTGCCTTTCTTATCACTTATAATTACTCATGTGCTTCACTGTCCATGTGTGGCCAAAAATTGTGAGCCTGCCTTTGTCATTTTGGCACGTACGTGGAGACCTTAGCAATGTGCATGCACGTCATTCAAAATGTTGTAATAATTATTGTCATGATCTGAAGAAATTCCTTGCATTTAACAGGGGATTCATGTAACAAACTATTTGTTGAGTTTGTTCTATCATCCAACTCCTATTGTGATTGAGACAAGAGTTTTTTATGTTGAGTAAGATACACTTGAAATTGCAGGAAATTCTAGAGCCAAAATTGGAGTAAATTTAAGTTTCTGGGTTTTGACATGTTGAACATCACCATAAACAATTATGTTTATTTCGAAACAAGTTGAAAATTTTTGGACATTGTTATCCAAAGAACTCTTGCATAACAAAAGAAATGGCTCGTTTATTCCTTGTTTAGGATCTTTTCATTTATTTATTCTTCAATTAGTGTCTGAATCATGTTTCTGGTCGCTGCTTGTGCTGAATGAAGTTAGCGGAAGTTCAGCATGGTACAGAGTTTTTGTCAAGAACCAGCCTTCTTCAACTGCTTGGTTCTATTATCAGGTTTATGGAAAGAAAAAACTAATTATTCTTCATGACTTTCCTGCCTTTTTATCATTTGCTGTCTTACTCAAGTACCCCCCCCCCCCAACTTTTTATGGAAGCAATCCATCTGCTGAATCCATTTTGAGATCAAGGGCAATGATGATAGCTGGAAGAATTCTCTTGAAGGAGAATGTGTTTTCATTTATTGACGAATCTAGTTAAGCTTCAACACTAACATTTTTTTGTTGTGGTTTAGATAGCACCTAATGATCTTTCGAGTAGTGTAAGCATTTTACTTCAACTAATACTTTTTTATGGAATATAGGTTTAATAACTGTACTTTCAGCTATTGATAGAAGGTTTCAGTTCCTGGAAAATAAACAGGCAGATGAATGTGAATGCGCACTTGAAGCATTAGGTCAAATTGGGACATGTAAGCACATCTTAAATGGCTTCTTCTACAAATCTCTGTTACCATTTTTCATTGCTTTTTATCAAGTTCTTCGAAAATCTCTGAAGTTCCGTGTGTAACCTACAGTTAGCACTGCCTTTCTCTTTTAAGTGTCTACAAACTGATATGAAAGAATGTGGACCGATCTTTGTATTTTCTCTTTTCTTGATACCATTTCTATCTTGAAGTCTCCCCTACCTACCAAAGGCTTGACACTAATAGCAAGTTTTGTTAGTTTATCCTTGAAATTATTATTTTGTTTATGCCATATGATTATGCTGCAGCTTCACAGGGAGCAACATCGCTTCTTTCAGCTCCACCTCCTGCTGCTAGACATGTTGTTAGTGCTGCTTTTGACCAGCAACAGCACAGTAAACAGTTGGTGAGGAAGTACTGTAGTTTGTGCTTGTTATCAGAAACATCTGAGTTTATTCCTTTATAATTATCTATTATCAACTTTTTTACTAACATGGGTTTTCTTCTCCCCTGGAACAATTAAAAAAAAATGAAAGATCAATCCTTGGAGCATCTGGGTAGATAATAGTACTTGCTATTTCATAACTGAGATTATTCAATGGAAATGCAGGCTGCAATGCATGCTCTTGCCAACATTGCTGGTGAAACACGTACTGAAAATATAGTGTTGGATACTAATTCAGAAGAAAACCTGAGACGCATGATCTATGAAAAAGCATCCAGCACTTCGAAGTTGACCCCATCAGTAAGTCAAACAATTTCAAGCTCCTGCTGTTACGGTGATGTAATTCGTTTGGCTTACGTCCCTTCAGTTCCATTCCTGTAATTAGTATACTGAACTCAAGAACCATCATTTGAGGAGCAGGAAAAAAATTATCAAATAAAGAGTTAAAACTTACCCGATATGCTCCTGATGTTATGCTATAGGATTCTTCTCTTTCTGAATCTATAGTACTCGGTTTAATGCGGATGTGTCCAGTCCTTCATGTATAATTAGCTGTCATCTCTGTGAAGTACTATTTTGTGCTTCTTGGTTAGTCAGATGTTATGCATACTGGTACTTATTGTATTACTGATATATGTTGCAGGGCCTTCTCCTATCTGTCCTACAACAGGATTCAGAAATTCGGCTCGCGGTAAAAATATGGAAGACTTCTATTTTTGCAACATTTTGATATCTTGAGTTCCTGCAATACATAATTTCATGCATGGTTATCTCTCCCATCAAACAAACATATATTAAAAAAAGTAAATGGTGGATATTTCATTATGTGCAATTGCGTGTGGTTCCTCTTTTAAGGGAAATCAGTCATGAGTCTTTGCTCTTCTTTTAACTGTAAATATGTTGGCCAAAATGGCAACCTGAGGTATCTTGTTCCTTGAATGAAAGGTCACAGTTCTATGCAAAGCAATCTTACGTTGTCAAAGGCTGTTGATGGTTCCTTTCTTCTGTAACTAGAATTTGCAGATTCCCCTCAATTGTTAGGTTCTCTTCATTTGATTACAGGGATATAGATTGATTACTGGACTAGTGGCTCGACCTTGGTGTCTGATGGAGATTATATCAAGACAGGAAATAATTGATATAGTGACTGACACCTTTACAGAAACAAAAAAGATAGGTCAGTCATTTTCAGTTTCTTAATATCAAAAACTGAATATAAAATTTTTTGTTTTCTCTGTATCTCGATTTTCTATAATCTATGTGTATCTTTCTGGTTCGGAACAGCTTGCGGAACTAATAGATTACGACAACTTTGTAGGCATGGAAGCTAGGCACAAATGCTGTGAAGCAATTTACAAGGCTCTCACATCATCAACTAAGCTAGTCAGTGATCCTGCCTTTGCTGGGATTGTTGCAAAGGTGTGGACTGACTTTTAGTGAATGCATCAAAATTTATATTCTGCATTCTTGTCATTATTTGATAACATTCATGAACATTGAATTGGTTGGCTCTGCATCTGTATTTGGCAGGTGTTTTTTATTGGGATTATGCCTTTAAGTCTTTTATACGAGCTTTTCATTTTTATACTAGAAATCCCTCTAATCTTAGGTCCAGCTATATGCTGAAGTGAGCAGTCCAATGATTCCTCAAATGTGGATAAAAGCCAAACTGAAAATGCTATTGTTTAGCTGTGATATTAATGTAACATAATGAGCATCAGAAGAAATTTCATAGAACTGTTTTAAATGAGCTTTCATATGATTATAAATTTTGGAGATGAAGAAAATACTTTCTAGCATTTTTGTGCCACGAGAGGAGACTGAAGTTTAAGTAAACAAGAATAGATGGAAATCGGGGAAACTACACTTTTGGTCCTCCGCTAATGACTTTTTTACAATTTGGTCCCCATCTACTATTGTTGGCTGCTTTTTTCTGAACCTTTTTACTGTTATAGAACCATTTTTCTTTGCAACATGAATTCCACCCTTTTAAAAAATTTGATTTTTGAAAATCAAATACGATTATGTCAGTAATTCAGAATAATATGAATTAAAAAGAAAATTGGAAAAAAAAAGGAAAAAAGAATGAAAAGAAAAGAACGATTAATGAAATAAAAATACGATATTATTTGGGATTCATTTGAACAATGGGGGATAAGGTTCAATTTATCAGTCAATTGAAATGTGTTGATGTACTGTTGTACCTGTGTTCCACTTTATTATTATTAATATTATTATTATTTATTTATTTATTTATTTTTTTCCCATACAGAATAAGAATTTAGGTTTTCCTGTTTCAAAAATTATTGCAGCTACAGGAAGCTATCAGAAGGGGTCCTTACCTTGCAAGGAGGCATGCTGAAGCTCAACCTGTAGTAATGACAGCGGATAGATTTTGATTTGGCCTCAAAAGTCTCTTCCTTATTAACAGTTAGAAAATGCACAATAGCCCAAGAAGGATTTTGAATACCAATCTGACATACAATGATCATATCTTTACTTGTAGGCTGTATTGTATGAACCGTTGTGTGATTGGATCCTAGCCTAGCATGAAAACGACGAAATCTTCTGGATCAATTGTGGTTCTTGGAAGCTAGCCCGGTGTTGCGTTTGGGATGTAGTATTAACTTCCGTTTGGGCAATATTGACAAATACAAACATTTTAGAAACAGTTTACAAAAAAGAGGACCGTGATGCATAATTTGGAAACTTCAGGTGTTCCATTGTGACTTTAATTGTTAGTCACAATAAGACTTGTCACCAGAGAGTTCATGGTGATGTCTAATTGTCTTTGACGGGTAGCAAGTGTGACCTCTGGTGACTCACGACAAGCGAGTCATAATAACACAACCTCCAATCCATATCCTAATCCCCAGTCGGAACCCCAGCTTACAGCTTCAATTTCACTGTCACACCACCAATAAACCACCATTTGTCAATAAATCAATGGCTGGCCATCAGCACAAACCGCCAGCTACACACAAACGCCAACACAAAAAAAAAAAAAAAAAAAACACCGAAACACTACCTCAATTAAAAAAAAAAAACCATTGTGAGATGAAGGGACGACCGGTAAACAACAATTGGCGTCCGAAATTAGATCACTATTGCAATCTAATTTCTGATTTCCGATCACAACGTTGATCTGATTTCCAACGCTAAGAATCGATTGGTGAGTGAGAGACGCAAAGAACGTTGGAGAAAGTGAGACACAGACGAAACGCCGGGGGAAGGGAGGGTGGATTGGTGGGCAAGGCATCTGATTTTTTTCAAAGTGGTCTACACACACCTCAAATTTTCAAAAAAGTCCCGAACTTGCTAATTTGTCTAATTTAATCTCCCCTTTTATGACGCCAAGATCTTGGTAGGTGGGCTTCCGGCACGGCAACACCTCCGGATAGGTAAATTTAATAATACTCACTAAACTTTGATAATGTAACTAATAATTCACTAAACTTTTAAATGTATCAACTAAGTTTATCTTCTATCACAGTTTCAATCGCCACTTGCATACACGGCCAACCCTCAGAATTTAGGTGCCCTGTCTGATAATACAAACAATGCTTCTTTCAATTAAATAATAGTTAAATTAGAAAAAAATATATTCTAATTACAGTATTTCACATTAAAAACAATCATTTTTATTATAGTGTATCATTTGCTCATTAACTTGTTGGCTTTATTGTATGACTAGATTTTCACCTGTGTATTACACGGGATGATAATATCAGATAATATAAGTAATTTAAGAAGACTAAACATGATTGTATAAAAAAGCTTTAAACTATAATATTTGACTGTTTATGTATGTGTAAAGAAAAACAATGTAGGTGTAACCCGTAATACGATATCTTTCATTAATAAAAATAAAAAAATTGTCTACACAAAAAACTAAAGAAAAACATTAATGAAAATTTTTGTAGTTTATATTAGACTGTCAATGTATAACGCACAGGAAATTATGTTACATCTGATAAACTTAGCAAGAATAAATAGTGAACGATAATACATATATTACAAAATTTATAGTAAAACTTGTTATTTGGTCATCTTTAGCCCATATCATAATTTTCGGACATTCTCATTTTCTAACTCTCGAAATATCTATATAAAATTTTTTGTGAGTGAACACCAACTTTTCTACAAAATACACGTGTTATTTATTGTCCTGTTTGTTTGTTTGTTTTTTTTTTAACTTTTGTAATATATGTTAATGATATTTAATTTTTCATAACACACATCTTCCTCAGATTAAATATTTCAATATGTTAATATAATTTAATCAGTGTTTAAAGAACTTAACCGTCATGACTAAATCAATTGGAAAAATTATGAATTAATTAATACTGGAACTAATCCATAAAACAATTCGATAGCGTGAGATAAACACAGATACGGTTCATAATAATTTTTTTCAATAACTATTCATTAAAATTTTAAACTTTTTTGAAACTCAAGGCTCATAACCCAAGACCCTATTATGTATAATCCTTCTCCAAGTACGTTAATGTAGGTATACATTATCAATTCTTTTCACTAAATAACCAATGTGAGATTCCCTTTTTATTCCCAAATAAAAACCAAATCCATATTGTGTATTTTGCATATCAATGAATTACATTACATAAAATAAAATTTAAAAATCACACAAATTTAAAACTGTTTAAAAAAACAGTATTCAACTATTATTATTTTTTTAGATGTAAAAATTGAATTCAAGTAGTTATTAAGATAAAATATGTGAAATTTCCTTTGATATAAGGGAACTCGTATAGAAAGGTTAGTTATTTAAATTATCCATTTATGAAGTTCTCTATATGAGGTAATATATTAAAATAAAACGACAAAAAGTAAATGAAATTAATAAAAAATAAGAAACTGAATTCATATTGTGAATTTTGAATAAATATCATTGAATTACATTACATAAAATAAAATTTACAAATCACACATATTTAAATCTGTTTAAAAAAACCGAATATAATTTTTTTAAAAGACGTATGAAATCGAATTTAAGTGATAATCTATATAATTACATGCATTACGGTTATTAAAATAAAATATGTGAAAGTTTCTTTGATGTAAGGGAACTTATATAGGAAAATTAAGATCTTGATTTAGTTATTTAAATTATCTATTTATGATATTATTTATGTAAGGTAATATATTAAAATAAAAGATAAATAATAAATAAAAATACTAAAAAAATTAAAAAAAAACCGAATTCATATTATGAATTTTGCATAAATATCAATGAATTACATTACATAAAAAAATTTAAAAATCACAAAGATTTAAAACTATTTAAAAAAAAAGATAACCGATTTCAAGCTTTTTTTCTAAGGATATAGAAAATCGATTCCAAATGATACTCTATATAATTGCATGCATTATGATTATTAAGACATAATATGTGAAAGTTTCCTTTGATATAAGGAGACTTATATATAAAAAGGTCAAGATCTTGATTTGTGATGATCTCTGTGTAAGGTAATACATTAAGATAAAAAGATAAAAAAATAAATGAAAATAATAAAAAGAAAAAATTAATCAAAGTCTAAGAATAAGCGTTAAACCAATGGCCAATATGCAACAACAGGATTTAGAAAGTAATTTTGGGCGGGAAAACGAGAAATGGAAACTAAATTACTTTAACGTATATATATAGATTATTTATTTATTTTTTTGGCTCTTGATGATTAACTGCAAATTTAAGTATTAAAGGTAGTCTTTCCTTAATTTTTTAAAATAATGAAATGCATTCTAATTTTTAACCCAACAACTTTGATTAAACTTTTCTAAAAATTGGTGTTGCAATAATGCTTAATTTTAGCAAATGACATTCTAAAAATTTTTCAAATATTTTTAAGGTCTCATCTATAATATATATATATATATATATATTTTGGTGCTCATTGGATGATGAAGCCCTATGCGATCGCATTACCTGCATATCCTCAGGGCGACCCATGCTAGCATAAATTTAATGGTGTTAGTGATGTAGATAACGATTATATTTTAGAAGTTAGTGGGCCCTCATTATACTTCATATATGTAACTATTAAATCATCAACATTTATTATTTAACAAAAAACTCACAAAACTTTTGAGAATATTTACCCTCCACTACCTATATAAATGCAAATTCTCTTATTTCCTTTAATTGTTGTAGGCTTTTATACTACCTTTTCCCGTATATTATTATACAAAAACACATGGAAGTGCCAATTGGGTGCTGCACATACAATTTCACGGCATCATAGGGCAGCACAAATTTCAGCAAAAAAAACATTTAAATAAAGGAAAATTTGCAATAGTTCAATCAATTGAATATTTTTGGGTATCTTTGGTTGGAACTATTGCAAATTTTTCTCTATTTAAATGAATTTTTTACTCAAATTGTGCTACGTTATGACGCCGTGGAGTGATATGTGTCGTAATCAAGTTGGTAAATATTCTTGAAAATTTAGTGAGTTTCTGATTATATATGAAAGTTTGGTGAGTTAATAGTTACATTTATGAAGTATAGTAAGTGTCCAATAACTTCTAAAATATACCTATTAACTACGTCACTAACACCGTTAAGTCTATGCGAACAGCGGTTTAAAATGGTGATAAATGGTAAACATTGTCTAAAATTTAGTGAGTTGCTGGTTATATTTGAAAGTTCAGTGAGTTAGTAGTTATATTTCCAAAGAAGTTTAGTGAGCATTCATTAAACTTACCCCCATTTGGACAAGGGTTTGATTTTCCTTCCTCACAATTTGTTTATGACGTCTTGATATATGGTTTTTACTGAGCCTAATGTAGAGGAATAGTAATGGAGAAAGTTTTAGAAAATTGAATTTACTTCTATGAAAAATTTCCGGCCCTCATATGGTGTATACAGCCACTTGATTGGATGTATCCCCAGTGCGTACATGTATGCGACACATTCCAAAGATGTCACTCGATCCAGCCCTCTATTTTTCTGAGCCAATGGCTAGGCCAGGTTGGGTTTTAAAACAATGCCTCCAAGTGCTTCATTGTCGATGAAAACCCGAGTTAGCACAAGATAATATGGTGCTCATATTGTGAAAACAAAGATTTCGAAAACTAAACCGGTCAGTGAATCAGAAAAGATAATGATTTAAGGGTCCAAAGGTTGGGTCAAACTGTTTTTAATTTAAAAAAAAAAACTTAAAAGTAAATGTTAAAATTTGTAAAATTGCCAAAAATTAATTATTTTGTTAATTTCTAAGTATGCATAATAATTAAAAAAATAATAACTTGAATAAATACATCAAATATATTATAAAAAATACCAACAATTTCACAAATACTAATTAACATTACTTGTTCAAAGTTCAAACTTGAAAGCACTAAGATTATAGGTTATAAAATATAACCAAAACTCTATTTGTACATCACCACTTTTTTTTTTAAAAAATATATAATTAATATTTTTTCAAATATTACAGTGGATGGTAAGGGTACATCAGCAGCACTTACGTAAAGTTTTATTAACACCTGAATAATTGACAAAAATATCCTTCACTAAAGAAGAAAAGCAAACATGCATTGAAGTCTTGAATAGACTATCAAACTTCCGCAATTTCTTTAATCCAAGTGTGTATCAGAGTCAAGTTAGTATGAAAGAAAAATTACCAAAAATAGAATCCAGAATTTTATAATTTTCATTATGAAAAACTACCATCAAAGGGTTATTGGCCTTGATAGTAAAACTTATAGAAAATTAATACCATTTATACTAATTAATAGGAGAGGGAAGTTTAGGAGAATATAAACAATTAAATAGGGCAAGTTTATACTTATTAAACAAGATGGGACTACGTATATATAAAACAATAAAACAAAATTTAGAACAAGCTAAAAATTCAAAACAACTTAAAACTATAATTGAGACTCTACTCAATGAATTACAACAGATAATTAGACAAAAAATTATAAAGATATAAGTAAAACTATAGAAATACAAATATTAGAAGCAAAACAAAAGGTTAATAAGTTAACCGCACAAATAATAAAAATGGAGAACGCCGTGAGAGAAATAAAATATAAACTAGAAAAAAATAGGAAATACACTTTAGGAGTATAGGAAGAACCCTTAGAAGAAAAATACAAACCTCAATTAAACAAATTAATATGATAAGACTAGTGAAAGAAGAAAAGGAAGAAAAAAA
>CAVNYN010016011.1:375-47161 GCA_963692815.1 Nyctanthes arbor-tristis
ACCACCAATTTTCTTTCCAATTCCATTTTAGTCGTTTATGTTTTATTAAAATTCCACTTTCCTCACAAGACCCTTTCACTTGACCATGTTAGTTTGTGCAGAAGAAAGAAAAAACCATATTGATAGATCTCCCGACAAAGAATAATTTATTTAAACAAACCACTGAACAAAAGGCAAACCTAGCAACGAAATTGAAATTGAAATTGAAATTGTAAGTTTGTTTTCTGCCATATTTTGGGCAATGCAATGTCCATCGCCCATCCCACCCCCTGCCCAAAAAAAGATGTAATAGGCGAGGCACCGTCTTTCACAAAATGTGTGGGCCTACTGTGGGGCCAAACATGGATTACGAGAGGCGGCTGATTCAAGTGAGTGGGATTGCACCTAAGCCCCGTCCCGTAATAGCCAAAGTGCCGCTCAAACATCTAAAGAACCATACTCCTTCCATCTCAATTATTATATAGTCTATTTTACTATTTCACGTAAATTAAGAATTATATTAGAAATATATATTTTACAAATTGTGTTCCCAATTTACTCTTATTTAATAAGTAAAATTTAAAATTGATAATTTAACTAAGTATTAAATTATGGTAAATTAGTAAAATAATTCAATTTTAGACTTCTTAATAAAGAAAGAGGACTATATATAATTTGGACACCTCAAAAAGACAATATGGACTATATAATTGGGACGAAGGGAATATTTTGAAAGAAGATAGTGCTCATATTCTATTATAATTTTAATAAGCAAACTATCATTTATGCTCTATCGTGGCATGGTCTTTGGAGTAAATGAAATAAGGGAATAATCATATGAGGAAATGGAATCTAACAATAAAAATTGTTAGATCTAGTACTAAAGGACTATTTTCCCCTAATAGTCATAGCCAGAAAAATGATTCAATTCACATGAAAATAATGAATATTTAGTAAGCTATATACAAAATAAACTCAATCAAACCTTTTCCAAAAATAAATAAATAAACTCAATCAAAATATGGGACTAATTTCTACTTATTTCAAAGTCTAGAGATAAAGCTATAATTACTCCTTGTTAAGATGAGGCATCATACTTATTTCAAATTTGATCATGAATTGTATCTCTTTTGCCAGTTTTTCCTTTGTAATTAATAGCCACACAAGAGGAGGCATTATACCGTCAAATGGGTTAAGACAAGAGTGTCCGTTATCACCCTATCTTTTCATGTTGGTTGGAGAAGCATTATCAGGCTTACTTAAAAGAGCTGAGACTAGAGGGGATATTACGGGGATACAATGTGGAAAAATGGGCCCTCGTGTGAATCATTTACTGTTTACGAACAACTTTCTGGCGTTTTTTAGAGCGAAAGACCCGGACATTAATCAGCTCTATTCCATATTGGGATTGTATGAAGCTGGTTTAGGGCAAAAGGTTAATATGGAAAAATTTTCAATCATTTTTCAGCCCCAATGTCAATATAGGAGAGAGGCGCAGACTGGCTGGAATTTTAGGCATCTCATTGGATAAAAAATGGGAATCTTATCTTGGGTTTCCGTTGCTGCTGCTAGGTAGAAGCAAGAAAATGGAGTTTGCCACCATTCAAGATCGCATTTTGAAGAGAATTAATAGATGGAAAAGGGATATGCTTTCAGCCAGGGGAAGAGAAGTTCTAATCAAATCCATGCTTCAAACTATCCCAACTTATTTAATGAGCAGGATTTCAATAAGAGTCTTGTCATCTATTCAATTGGCAATTGCTAAGCTTTGGTGGGGTAGGGATGCACATAACTAGAAATCCATTGGGTGAGTTGGAATAAGCTTAGTATTCTAAAAAATGTGGGGGTTTGGGTTTTAGAGAGTTGAAGACTTTCAATCAAGCTTTGTTAGCCAAGAAAGCTTGGAAAATTCTCCAGGAACCAGATTCTCTTGTTGCAAAAGTCCTGAAAGGAAGTATTTTGCCAATTGTAATTTCATTGAGGCTCAAGTTAAAAATGGGAACTTCTTTGCCTGGAGTAGTATTTTGTGGGGACGAGAGTTTTTGCAACGGGGCATTCATTGGAGAGTTGGAGATGGTTTGACTATAAGAACGTTCGAGGATCCCTGGCTTTCGAAGGCTCTCTCCTTTAGGCCTATTATAGCACTGAAATCTTATCTCCCCAGAGTCTCAGATCTTTTGACACAAACTGAAGCTTGGAACGAGGCTCATATTACCGACGAATTTCTATCACCACACTGTGAAATTATTCTTGCTACTATTACCAGATTTGGGAAACATCTAGATAAGTTGATTTGGCAATTTGATCCAAGTGGGCAATACTGCGTTAGATGTGGATATAAGTGCCACACTTCAGATTCTTTGGAAAAACACTCATGGAAATAGTAGTTACAATCCAAACTGGTGGAGTAAAATTTGGAAGCTCGGAGTACAACCCAAGGCGACAGTCTTCTGGTGTAAAGTTTTTAACAGTTGTTTGCCAACAAATTTGAACCTTATTCGAAGGAGTTAACGTGAAAGGTGCTTGTGTTCATTGTGGAAAATTCGAAGATAATTGCCATATCCTTTTTGAGTGCAAATTTGCCAAAAAGGTTTGGAAACAAGTGGGATTGTGGATGTTCATTAAACTTCATAAAGGATGGTCGGACTTTAAGTATGTTATTTTACAATCTCATCCAATGCGGAGGAAGAGAAGTTATGCCTGATCCTGAATGTTGCCAGGAACATCTGGTATGCTGACAATAAGGTACTGTCATTAATCCGATTGCCTTCAGTTAGTTCATAGTTTAAGATGGGAATTTGAGTTTTTTCTAAATGAACCTCTTCTAAGCGAGATTTTATCGCTTTTACGCAAGCTTAATTGTGGCTCTTGCATCCATATATTCCGTGTGAGGGGAATATTGTTGCACACATGATCGCCTCAAAGTGCTTTATTATAAAGAACTAGGGTACATCTATATCAATGAACTTTATAGGGTTATTGGCGCAAAAGGTCTCTACTTTTGAGTTGTTTTGTAGAAATCGTTCATACCTTTCATTTCTTGGCAATTTCATCCCTACCTTTGCATTTCTTTGCGGAATTCATCCATGTTGTCATTTGTCGTTAATATTTCCATTTTTCAACCTTTATTTTTGTAATATTATATCTATATATACACACTTATATTTTATAAAGCTTAAATTAATGCATTAATTATTATTTTTTGTATTTTAAAAAAATTAATGCACTTAAATCTAAATACGCCAATAAAATGTTAGAGAAGATTAAATAATATAAGTGCATTTTATTTTATTATGTTGTTCTATTTAGTAATCAATTCTGAACCATGTAAAACAACATAATAAAATAAAACACACTTATCTTATTTAATCTTCTTTAATATTTTATTGGCGTATTTAGATTTGAGTGCATTAATTTTTTTAAAATACAAAGAATAATAATTAATGTATTAATTTAGGTTTTATAAAATATAAGTGTGTATATATGAATATAATATTACAAAAATAAAGGTTGAAAAACAGAAATATTAACGGAAAATGACGGCATGGATGAATTCCGCCAATAAATGCAAAGGTGTGGATGAAATTGGTCAAGAAATTAAAGGTAAGGATGATTTCCACAAAACATCTCAAAGGTAAGGACATTTTGCTCCAATAACCCAACTTTATATTAATAGTCTATGAACTTTAAGTATTATTACATCTATATCTACGTAATTTTTATCTCGTATCTTCTCTACAACATTCAATCAATTAGTACTCCTTACACCAAATAATAATAATTTTCATCCAAGTTTTGTTGCTAGTATACATTCAAATGAGAGAAAAAAATATAATTGCAGTTAACTATTTATTATTTTTTACTCACTTAAAATATTTAATAACTTTTTCCATCAAAACATTTAGATATAACCTTAATTAAATACAAGATATATCAATGAATGATAGGTCAAGAATGTAATTTGATTTAAAAAGTTAGAGACAAAAATTCAATAAATAGTAATATTTAAGGATAAATTATGTAATTAAAAATATAGTGTGGTTATAAAAAAGTATAGTGTCAATATAATTAGCCTTTTTTGAAATGAAACAAAGTTGTTTACTTTAAAAAAAAAGGGAAAAGAAAAAAAAGAACTAGGGTACAATTGAACGCCGATACATAGATTAAGGATCACTTCGCGAAAAGAATAATAGTTAGGGACCACCTGCTGAGTGCACACAAAGCGTAGGGACCAACTTACGCAATTGGTACAAAGTGTGGGACCTACATCGCAATGTCCGAATCTGCCACTTGACGCTTCGGCTTTTGGCATCCCCAAAAAACTTCCGACACCCCTTCCATTCCTCATCTCCGGAATTCCCTCAAGAAGATCTGCCCAGAAAAAGATGAAGCGCAAGAAGTGGTCGGAACTGGAAGAGCAAACTCTACTGTCAAAGTACTCGGACCTGCTGAATTCTGGGGCTCTGGCGAAGCTCAAGACGCGGGAGAAGAAGTTCAAGCCTATAGCCGACCACGTGAACTCTCTGCACCATTTGCAGGACCCAATAAGCTATCCCTTCAAGTGGTCCTGGCGTGATGTGTCGATTAAAGTGCAGAACATGCGGCATCAGTACTTGGGCGTGAAGCAGAAGATTAGGATTTCGAATAATGAGTTCAACTGGGATGATGGGGAAATTCATTGGGAAAATTTCTTGAAGTATAAGGAAGTGTTTGGCGATATTGAGTTGTCTGATTGTGTTAAGGAAAATACTAATAACAATAGTAGGCAGATGAATGGGAATAACGATGGGAACAATAAGAAGTTAGGGGATGAGGGGATTTCTGATATTCTTGGTGAAGGGGGTATGATGGGATTGGGGTATGGAATGGATGGTGAAGATATGGAGGATGAAGAAGAAGACGAGGGGGACGAGGAGGAGGACGCGGAGCGAGGAGATAGGGAATTGAGGGGCGGCGAAGGAGCAAAAGAGGAAAATGAAGATTTGGGTTTTGAAGGGGAGATGAAATTGAAGAAGAGGCTCAAGGGCAAGAGGTTGAGCATTGTGGGTGCCAATGTTTTGGAACTGAGAGAAGTGATTTCGGGGAGGGAAGATAAATGGAGAGAACGAGAATGGAGTAGAGACGAACGCCTGATGGAAAACGAGAAAGCACAAAAGGAAAGGGAAATGCAGAGGGAAAAACGGTTAATAGAGAGGGAAGAGGAAATTGATGAAAAGGAAATGGAATTGGAGGAAAGGCAGCTGATGTGGGCAAAGAGGGAACTTGAGAAGAGGATGAGATTTGAAAGGGAATCGGATCAGGGGAAGAGACGTAGAATGAAGTTGGAGGAGAAATGGGAGGAGGAAGAGGTGGAATGGAGGGAGAGAATGGTTGAAATCCAGATTGAACACGAGAAACAGATGATGCAAATGCATGCTGATGCTTGCCAAAATCAACTGCAGGTTCTTGGGGTCATGGCTCGGCTTGTCTGTCAGTTCTTCGGGTCGATGAACGATGGTTTAGGCGGTGGATTAGGGACTTTGCCGCCTCAAGTTTTGCAGAATTTGCAGCATCCAGGAGCCTTGGGGGATAATGGGAAGCCAGATGCTACATCACCTTCTCAATTTTTGTAGCATGTAATTCATAATTCACTCCCTTTAATCTTATTATTATGCTGAATCTTAAAGAAAGATTCTTCATTGACTTGCATTCATGCCTATAAATTATAATACTCGTGTAGTCTATTCATCTTCCTTTTAACTGTCATTCTCTGCACTGAGCCTTTTATGTCTAGTGTAGTTGATGATTCTTAATGTGTACAATGTACCAAAATGTTGTCACATAATCAGACATCATTTACACAGTTCCTTTGCATGTTTATTTTGTTCTCTACTCTGGAATGAGCATATCATTAGTGTATAGGATTGGTATTGAATTTGATCCGAGGACCATGAATGTGATCGTGAGAACCAGTTTTGACCGAAGTCATGTGGATTATGAAGTAGTACGCATACTGTTAACTGCACCGTGATATCTAGAGAATATATAGATGCGAAGATGATGTTGGGAGTGGATTGTCGAATAATGTAACATGTTTGAAGAATTTCTCTGAATTTAATGGTATGTAACTTGGGGGAGGCTCTGAGGGATTGCAATCGGGGTTTCTGAAGCCAATGTGATACTCATGCTTGATCTAAATTTGATTCTTGTATGGAAAGTAGGCAGGTTTCTGAAGGGGAGCTCAAGTTTTAGGAGAGTGCCATCGGCATGTTTGGCTGAGAAACATGCTGGGTTTGGAAGTTTAAAACTTACATTACATAAGGTGAGCCTGTTCTTGAGAGACATGGCAGACATTTCAGACCATTTTCCCAACAGAGCTCATATCAGGTTTCAAGCTAGCTGCAATTGAATTTTTCAATTTCTTCTTTTCATGTGGAAAATCTGTCATGTAATGAATAAAGTCAATCTTTATCCTCGTTTTAATCAAAGAAAACGGAGCCGCTCTGCCGTAAATCCTTGTCGATACTGGATAAGTAACATGTTTTGTTGTGCTCAAAATAAGCAAACACGATTAGATTAACCTGTAAGATTAAATTTAATTTAATTAATAGCAGTCACATCAGGAATTATTTGTTTAAGAAAAGAAGATAATCACAAGCGAAGATTGCCACTACTTCCTTAAAAGGGCTAACAAAAGAGAGACAAAAAGTCGGCAGATGATCCCACTCTTCATCTGTAAATGGAATTTCTGTCCCAATGGAATTCAGTTTTCCCACTTCATTATCCAGAAATCCTCATGCCTCAGTGGGAGTGGGAATCTTTCATAAACTTCCACATATTCACACCACATAAAGATAACATCTTAACACGTTCATATAAAACTCAAGTTATAAGCATCTTTCCTGGGGATTTACACACAGCTTTAGGGATATATAAGCATCTTTCCTGAGATTTTACAGAGCGCTTTAGAGATATATAATCATGGGGAACAACATAGGAGGAAAAAGAAAAAGGGCCAAGATTATGAAAATTGATGGTGAAAATTTCAAGGTAAAAACACCAGCACAAGCCATGGATGTGCTCAAAGATTATCCAGGTTATGTATTACTAGAATATGAAGCAGTGAAGAGGTTTGGAATTCGGGCTCAGCCGCTAGAGCCAGACGAATTACTGAAGCCAAAAAAGATTTACTTTCTTGTTCAGCTGCCAAAGTTGCCAGTAGAAAAGGTGCATAGAAGAACAAGATCTGCTGTTTCTATGAGCGCAAAGGACCGGCTCGAGTGCCTCATGTTAAAGCAAAGATCAACTTCTGATATTTCAGTCGCGAGTTCAAGTTCCGGCTCAGGCCCTGTTCGGGTTAAGATGAGGCTTCCGAGAGCTCAGATTGAAAAATTGATGGAGGAGAGCAAAGATGATGCTGATATAGCTGAGAAAATTCTTGATCTTTGTTATCAGAATTCAGATAAGGAGAAGGCTTACTCGAGGACCGGGTTCAGGGTGATTGAATGAGTGATTAGTATTTAATTAGCGTCTAATGCTCTTTCATTTTCTGTTTTTCTGTTTACAAACATATAGATTCAGCAGTAACTTGTACAGTACTGCAACATTTCAGAATTGTAAAAATGGTCTCTTTCCTTCCTTGTGCTTTTTACGATTTTGAGAACTGAGAAGCAGATTCTGCCATGCAACTCTAATCCAATTATGGGTCCTAAAAAGCCCGATACATGCAAAAGCCTTAAAGGCAACGTCTTGAGCATGGCGCGGCGCGGCAACCATAAAGAACTGATAATGATTCGTCAAACATACATTTCAGGCCTAAGCGCTTTTTAAAGAAAGGACGAATTAAAATGGGAATTTTAATGAAATAAATGAAGAAAAAATTCCTCACATATTCTCACAATAAATTCTGTTATGGAAGTTACCCATTTTAATCACTAAGAAAACTGGGAAATAAAGATTTCGGACCACCAAAAGATCTTGCAAAGTAAAACCTTAAATCTATATAATACCCTACTATGTTGTCAGTTGGGTAGTTTTCCATCATTCAATTCATATATACAGTTTTAAGCCTTCATGTTTCATGCAATGGCTGGTGATTACGGCCAAAAACTGGACTCTGTGGTCTTGTTTTCAGTACTGTTGCTGGCAATGGTGACATCCTCTTATTCATGTCCTTATTGCAAACCTGGCCCACCATCTCCGCCACCCCCGCTGCCATCTCCACCTCCTCCACCTCCGATCTCCGCCACCATCTCCACCTCCTCCACCACCATCTCCGCCACCCCCACCACCATGTCCACCTCCTCCGCCACCATCTCCGCCACCTCTGCCACAATGTCCACCCCCTCCGCCACCATCTCCACCACCTCGGCGACCACCACCTCCGCTGCCATCTCCATCACCTCCGCCTCCATCATTTGGTCGGAAGTCACCACCACAACCCTGTATAGAACCGCCATTGTCTTCATCGAATCCTCCACCTCCTCCAGCAGAGTATATTAAGCCTCCAGCAAGCTCTGGCGGCTACAATCCCAACCCTCCACCTCCAAATCCTATTCTACCCTACTTTCCCTGGTATTACCTGAATCGTCCTCCCGGCATGCCATGCGTAACATGTTCGACGGCAATGGTTCTCCCTCAATCCACAGCCTGGATTTCAAGCTTGATGTTGCCTGTTTTGTTCTGGATTCTCTTTCACTAGTAGACCGATTTATTTATATATATAGTCATTAGGGAATTTTGTGCATGATTCAATCTATCAGTTTTTAGAAGAGATAGTTCAATATTTTGATTAATGCTAGAGCCTTTCTTATCCATTGGTATCCATGTATTTTTCATGACTGCACACAGAGAGAGCTCAATATTATTTTGCTTAATGCCGGAGCCTTTCTTATTTTACATTAATATATCAATGTATTTTATTACATGACTGAGAACTGCAAGTATTCTTGCTGCTTTACATAGCTGGCGATGTCGCTCCTTTAGAAGCCCATCAGTGGACCTAGAGCAAGAAGAGGGCGACTGAGCAAATTGGTGAATAGCCTCCCCCGTTTTGTGGGGTTGGGGGGTGTGGATTGAATTTCTTCCTAACGCCGCTCTCTGAGAGATTTTTAGTGCTTTTAGATGAGTTCACTAATGATCCTTGCACCTTTCTGGCTCTCTCCTCGAGGGGAATATGGTTGCCTATATTCCTGTTTGGCTTAAAACGGGCAAAAATAAATAAATAAGTGGATGACCATGGGATCCACCAGCAGGCTGACCGGATCATTTTCATTTTTCTTCAATCAATATTTTCTTAAAAATTGAAAATTTCTATTTTCAATACCCAAACCCGAAAACGCAAGAGTATAGTTTTTCCCTACCGGATAAGTTTCAAGCAAGAGATTAGATGCATATATTCTTCAGAAGCATGGAGTACAGATGCGCTGAAGCGAAGCAAATGCACAAATTCAAGTGAAAAATAATAATAATAATAATAATATAATAATAATAAAATAGAAAAAAGAAATACTATAATTCTCCCCTCAATAGGATGCGACAGATCGGAAGAGCGTCTTAAACGTAAATAAATATATGTAATGTGCATAATATTTTTCCTATAACCATTTACAACAGGTAAATTATTTGCTATCCTCGAATTATAGGAAACCCCCTGCTATAAACACGTATGGAGTTCAAATCTTTTATGCCTATGATGAAAGCCATTAAAGGACAGCCTCCTAATTCCCAGATTGTTGGATAATTGAATTGACAAACTTGAGACGAGCCCCATTCTCAGCACTCTTTTCTTCAGGGAGACTTGTGATCATGCTGTGCTACGATTTAAGGCTTTGATTGTCTTTCGACACCATACTGCATTTTCAGGATCGAATCTCAGCTCCCATGTAGGCCAGTAGTGCAAATCCTGCTTCAGTGTAAGCACTCGGGGCTTCCCATTTAAATGAACAGTTCTCACACGTATGAATTCCCCATGTTCTATTTCCTGTTGGATTACGAGTCAAATCATATAACGCTTTAGCATAAGAGCCCCTTGTTTTTGTCACAAATTATTCAAGTTGAATATCATTGTGGCTTAACATGCAACTGATTATAGAAAAAACGTAATTATACGATTCACCGATTCAGGTTGCTTGCTTGAGATGGGATTTTCAAGCGCGTTTTATTGACATACCTTGGTCACAGTAACAAAAGCGTCCAAATCAGGAGTAGGTTTTCCGTTCACTTCAACAATCCATTGCAGAGCATATAATCCATACCGATGCACTGGACTCCCATGACACCACCTGAGAAAATCGCTCACTAGTCATCAGTTTTCATTCACAGGGATACAAATAAGCAGAAACAAGTGATCTGACTGCAATTAGCAGCGAAAGTCAATTATTGATTCAAGTTCCTCATTTTTTAAGAAAGACCAGTCCTCAACCAAATGGCCTATAGTTCAGAAGAAAAAAATGAGGGAAATCCCGTCAAACAGCTTGTGTTATGTTAATTAGAGATTAAGCCTGACAAGCTCCTACTCTACCTTATATTAATAAACAAGGTAATTATCCAGCCATGATATATAAACAACAAAGTAACTCGGTTAAGATCTTACCTCGCCACATAAACTCCATGTCCTTCTTCTGGGAGATATCCAAGAGCTCGTACAGCTGGATGAGGATCCTGAACTATAGATCCACACCAATTTATCACACGCGTGGTTCCATTCCCATCCCTCACATCTGTTCCCACTAGTATTTCCATTTCCTGACCCTGAAAAACCACATGGACAATGGAAAATAATCAACCACAAAATGGTCCAGCCATCTAACTGAACAAATAGTATCCAAACATAATTTCTTAGAATCAACTACAAGGGAGAACTGGGAAACAGCGAAAAATCCTAGACAGGTGAAACTAATTCATTAACATACCTGGCGGAAAATTGTCATCTTAAGCTTTCCATCGCTGTTATTAGATCTATCTAACTCTTCACAAGCATCTTCAACGTCACGAAAGCATGTAATGGGCTGCTTATTAATTGCCAAAACCATGTCACCTTGTTCTAGCAAGTTTTCAGCATTAGAACCTGCGAAGCAACCTTTAACCCTTAAAACTTGACGTCTAATAGGATCTTTCTTCACAAGTGCCTGAAAAAGAGAAAAAAGACTTAATATGGTGCTGACAGATAAAACCTTGAGTTAGTAAAACAAGATTTATCACAGGTTTACAGTCATGAACAAGATCAACATGCATATGATAAGTTATAGATCATATTCGATTTTACATCCCTTGAATTTACGTTTAAGTGATTGAAAATCACATGAACTCTGAAATCAGTAACCTTATGAAGAATTCTTCTGCATTGTGTCAACATAAACATAACAGACAAAAATCAAGTGATTTACCACCCTGCTTTTGTTCTTATATAATATGCAATTAAATTAACAAGAAAAGTAATTGCCCGACATTGTGTGTGCAGACGAAAGCAAGGTGGAAGGAAAGAGAGTAAGGCCAGATATAATCAACACAATATTGCATACATATACAAGACAAGATCTTGAACTTCATTGCTTCGTGCCTAGTATTTAAACCATACGTACCCCACAAACAATGAGAATCATTTTACTACAACTCCTGAAATGATGAAAGAAAGATGAACTCTACAAAGTAGAAGAGACTACCTGGATCCAAGAGTCAGTCAATCCAAAACTGCGAGCTTTGGAAAGCAATGTAGGATAGAGTTCAACCTCTAGTATTCTTACAAGTGGCATTGGCCTTTTGACCCCATTTATAAGAAGAGTGGGTCCATCACCACCAGATATGATTTTGCCAAGAATTTTGCTGATTGTACAAATCGGAATACCCCGAACAAATTGATGGTCTTCTGATGAACTACAACCATATTTGAGCTGGAAGTTGAAATGTAAAATGAAATCATTTGGCATGTTTATGCAATGAGCTCATGAAAACTACAGAAGCACTGAAAGGTTATGATGCTTGGACTTTCCATTTCTAGAGGAACAGGTATGGGGTCCTTCAAATCAGAAGAGGATATGGCGAGGAGAATGTTACCTGGTGTCGTCGTCGAGTTGTTGTCAAGCAGCCAAAGTTGCAGGATGTGGGGAAGGATTTTAAGGGTTTCTTTTTGGTTCTCTTCTGTAGGTCGCGGTCGAGTGCCTTTATTAGTTGCTTATTATATTATAATATCAGTATACTAAAGGGTAAATTGAGATCGGAAGAGCGTCGTGTAGCCCAAATTTATATAAACCGTGGATATTTACGCAATAAATCAATTGTTTAAGAAAAAGGACAAATAAAGGAAACCTTGTAAATCCTAAACTTCACCAGTGGGTCTAATTGAACCCATGAAAAGGGGTAGAAGATGATGTTATGCCACCAGAGGGGCACGCGGGCAGAAGTCAAGCTGCCAACTGCAGCAGGCAAGAGGACTGGTTGAGGGTAGATCTCAAGAAAGAGATGAAAGCATTTACTAGTTTCCTCCTTATTTATTTTATTTGATTTATTATAAAGGCTAAACTGTCTTTTTGCATTAAGAGAAATTTTTTATGGAAACCGTCTTTACTCTTTACAAATAAAATCTGCTATGCTATGGAGGTGGGTAACAAGATTGAGACGAGAAAAATGAAGGAGCCAGATTTGTTACTTTGAGAACGTGAAATATACTCTAGTTTTAACCTGGAGTGTTTCAAAGGTAGGTCAAACAAAAATCAGCCCTTTGATCAACTTCTATTTGCTCTTTCTACGCATCTAGTGAAAGCTCCTTTTTTGTCAATTATTTAAGATGCATACCGCTAATGTTCCCACATGAAACATATTTTTTTAAATATTTAATATCATTAGTCTCAATGAAATTGAAGTACTTTAAAATTAAATCTAACCTAATCATCACTTGAGTGTTTTTATTTTCTTTTAGTTAGGAAAGAATAATGATTTTATCCCCCTTTTCCTTTTCTGGAAGCCAAATGAACATGAATTACCTTAAAAGATATTCTATAATTAGTTTTCATATAAATGCATATTTTCTTCATATATTTCTTTATTTCTAGTACGTAAGTATCTATATTTTTAATATGTACTCACAAGTATCCTTTCTGGTCCTATCCCCATATCCTAGGTTTTAGAGGGAGAAGTAGGAAAAGATAAAGGAAAAAATCATACCCCTAAGTGATATTCATGTCCAATACCCGCACCTCGAGTCCAAGCAACATAAGTGAAAAGCACGAACCTGAGTAGAAAAACTTCCCCATATGGCTTGAACCCTTCCTCGCTCATCAGTAATGACGCCAGAAAATGTGCTACCAAAATCTAAAAACATGTGAAGTAATGAGTGTGTGAAGAAACATGGAGCAACAAGAATGCAGAGAAGAATAGATAGCAAACTGATACGATAGAACAAACATCAAGGAGATGTCAAATTACCAGTATCAAGCTCGATTACTTCCATGTTCGTCGCTCTATATCGGGGACAATCAGCAGAACCAATATTTAGAGCAGCACATGGATTCGTGACAAATGATTTCCTTGAAGTAGCCTGAAGACTCCGACTCAAACCCACGAGATAGACAGAATCTCCACGACATAGTCCAGGTTCTGAAGATGATCATAAATAGTTTTCTCATATGACGAAGAACCATAGCTTTTCAAATGAATTGGCGAAAACTAAACAGGAAACACTGGACTAGGATTTGATTAACCTAACCATATTAACAAAATTATTCTCGGAATAAATCCAAGGGTTCACAGATAAACAGTAAACAGTGATTGAATATAAATGTTAATTACTGTAATCCACATTCAGAGCATATATATTTTGACAAGACCAAAATGCATATACACCCAGTTTTGACAAATGACAAGATCAGAATGATCAGCCAGATGGCCAGTGTTGCAGAGACATGAGATACAACATTACTGCAAGGGGTTACTAACCAAAACATATCAACAAAAATAACTATTCTCTGATCACCTCTCCTGAATTCCACAGCCAACAAAAATGTGTTACGGCACAAAATTAAATTATTGGATTCCCTTCCATCATAAGTAAGATCAGCACATAAATCACCAATAACTGTTAACCTTTAATTTCAACTGAGAGATGCGTTATTGCATATCTGGATCTGAAACCACTGAAAATGACATCTAAATCAAAGTGTGTGGTGATTTCCCTACCCTTTTCTAATCTCAAGAACAATAAACTCTTACTCTTAAATACATCAGTTCATCTCTCATACCATGAAGTAGGCAACTTAGCTAACTCCATTCCCAGTTTGAAATCCCATGATCTTGCTATTTTGTCTTCAAATTATGTTCGTTCATATACGAAGTTCTCACAATAACTATCTTGCTTCGAATCAATGTGGACCAGAATCGCATTGGGAGTAAAATGAAAAATGCAGAGGATTTCTATGGGACTCCAATTATTTCACTATCATCTAGGTAGAAATGGTAAATTAAAGAAAGGATCATACTTTTGTAAGGTAGGGATGTTTTCATCCCAAGTGTAAACCAATACTCGAAGAACTAAAGATGCATCAAAAGGAGAATGAGCTCTGCACAGAAGATGAATCTATGCAATTAGAAAACATACCAGGGAGAAGTTCAGCAGCACGAACAACAGAAGCACCAGCACCCAACGCAGAAGGATCATATGCAACAAGAGCAAAATTGTGTACTGGATGGAGAAACACAACCTGCAAAAGACCCGAGCGTTGTTTAACAATTGGTATAACACAACTGCATCACAGCTTAACAGATTTAAATTAACCTCCCCAGGAATTTCAATTGGATAAGCAGCAAAAGACAGCATCACATCGGAGACGGATACTGCCACTGTGTTTTTATCAACTGCAACCAATCCCATACTTTGAGAGTGATATATGATAACTCCAGTGCCAAAAAAATGTTGTGAATGGACACCATCAAGCATACATGATGATGGCACATGAACCTGAAAATTTAGACAACAGAAAAGCAGTTTTTATTTGAACCATTGATTTACATAAGAAGCAACCAATTAGGTTTACGAGAAAACAAATGAAGTCACTGATCCAATTTGAGCTAGTGACGCTGCATGATGGACCTCAACAAAATGTTGAAAGAAAAAATTACTGGGGAAGTTGAGATCATGATATTGATAAGATTTCCACTATTAAGACCACTGAACTTGAATCAAAACTAAGCTCTTGAATAGGGCATTGTGCATGTGGAGATAAATGAAAACATATAAAAGCATAAAGGGTAAAAATGAATCATGAATATTTCTATTCCCCAGACTGTTAAATAAAAAATATTCGTTTTTTCCCCTTTATATTAATAGATCTTCATTAGAGGACTAGAGCTTTAAAATGTGTCAATTAGTAAAATATAGCACGAAAAGATGCTAAGCCCCTTTCACATTATACTTGGTTGACTACGTCGGTCTAGTCTCTTTGATCCTAATATTTTCTGATCACCTCAAGCCATGTTATTTTCGTCAACTTCTTTTTCTTATAATCTATGATATGGAGATCAACAGTGGTGCAGAATCTGTAAGAGAAAATTGAGTTAAAATCTCAAATCAAATAAGACACTAGAACAAAGTTCATGAGACCAGGGAACTCTGAAAAGATTGTAAGTTTGAATGGGAAGAATATCAAGTGTGACGGGTTAAACTTTGAGGAAGTGTGCACCCAGATCACTCACACTTCCGATTTCTATTAATAAACTACGCCATGCAGCCCAGTTTATACTATCAGTTATATTTTGTGTGGACATTCACCCCGACAAAAACGGGGGGAAAACGATAGCAAGGACAAAAATGAAAGTGAACAAGCACTTCTATCAGTATAAGGTTACCTCAAACATCACAAGGGTAGGCTCTATCACATGCTCAGGGGAAGCATTAGCCGCTATAGATACTCCACCTCGATAATCCCTCAAAACAGCATCTGTTGCTGTTCCAGAGTCTTCCAATCTTTCTTCCCCCTGCTCATGTAAAGAATCAGGCAGTATAGAACCATCAGCAGATATATCCTCCTCCACCCTCCTTTTTTTAGTTCCGGCATCAGATTCCTCCTGACATTGTGGTCCATCAGAAACATGTTCACAGCTGGTCTCCATACTAGTCACACCATTCACCTGTTCTTGGCTGACACAGTGATCTGTCTGTTCCATTGGAGAAACAGAAATATTACCCGATGAAACCCTTGTGCTTGCTAGATCTTGTTCAATATGGTTGATGCTAGATGAGAGAATTGGCGAGTCGAATGGCAAGGCCAGCTTTATGTCCCATAAACCAGAGTTATCATTACGAGTGTATATTTGAGGAAGGGCATACCACTCATGGCGGTCAATGGTGACTAGGACAGACTGCAGCAAAAAAGTTTAAAATCTTAAAATGTCTTTTTACAAAAGTACTGAGCTATGCACTTAGATATATCTTCACATGCATCATCATGAAATAATGTATATAGATAATAATGTGGTTACATCTGCAGAGAATTCAAGAACCACTGGGAGCAGTATAAATCTAGGTATACGGTATGCGGGGCTTAAAAGCACCCCCTAGCTATAAATATAGAATAGGAAACTCATGGATATCAACTCAGGATAGTATGAACTAGATCAGAGGGAAGCAGGAACATAACTTAGAGAAACTTGCCGGCCTTGATGATTGATCAACACGTACATGATGTACTATATTGTCAGTCGTTCAGAGAAGTAAGGACTACAAAGATCAAGATCTAGTTGTATGTTCAGTAAATCAAGAAAAGTCTTCCCAATTTGAAAGAAGTAAGTGGAGCCCGCCCCCAAACCCCCCCCCCCTGGGGGCAGGAAAAAGATAAACCATTTAAAAAAAAAAATTCTAATCAAATCATTAGTTTTACTTTTGCAAGGTACGACAAAATCTTAAGTTTACATTTATTGTAAAACAAACTAAACCAGAGGGAAGCAGAAGACACACCCTCAAGATAGTTCTATCCGTTGGTAAAAGAATACACTAAATTAAGCACGCTACAGTGTGTCCAAAGTTTATCAGTGTTCAGAGGAAGTAGACTACCTGGAATCTAGTTATTCACCTTGAAGAGAAAATTGAACAGGTTAAACATATATAAAGAGGGCCCTAAAACATCATTATGTTTGTTTACAATAAAAAAGATAGCATGTAATGGGAGTAAAACAGCTTCACATTTCTTAATATCCTACACAATTTCAGCTATTAATGTTTCAAAACAAAAGAAACAGGATAACTCAGTTTAGAATGTTTTAAGAGATCTCCCAAGAACACCCTCGATTCATTTAATAAGGGGAAATCTACATTTTCTCTTGAACATTCAATTTATCTATATATGTGCATTAATTTCTGGAGCACAAGGCCCTGTTAGCACTCCAGTTCTATTTTTGAAATAGAAATATATTTGTGAAAATGAGTGGTGGATCTTTTGCAGTAAATGTGGGTGTGGTTTGTTTGACCAAATCCTAATTTGAAATAAAATTGGTTTGCCAACAGGGACTAAAACTGAGTTATCCTTCACTAAACAATCAAATCTTACCAAAGAAGCCACAAATAAGAATCAAGTCCGAAAGTATTAGATGGCTAGGAAAAGACCACTTAACTAAAATGCAAATGTGTACATGAAAGAAAAACTGCAACAAAGATTACATATTTTTTCCAATAACTACCAAAACGCATGCATGCTATCTAATAGTAGACATCAGACATGACATCTACCTTTCTTCGATGACGATCTGTGTGGCTTATATATTCCAATGGTACTCTGGCACCCCTGGACAACTTAGATAGCGCTTCCGATCTGTCATCAACACTTGATATGTCTGCACCGGCAAACTTCTTAATGATAGCATGGCGTGGAACTCCAGCTCTAAATAGCATGTATCTGCAATTGACAATGAGAATGATGCATACTTTCATGTAATAAAAATATGAGCATGAAATATGTTGAGCAAATTCTCTATTCTACATTGGGAGCCATAAGAAAAACCTCTTTATTTGACTTGATTGTTTCTAATTGAAAAGCGAAAACTGACATTAACTAGCATCCACATAAAAATCATCCTTACATGGAGATGGCAACGGGAAGAAAATGCACCAGATGACTAACCCGTAACCTCCACCCCACATCTCAAAAACTTTATCCGTGCCCTGTCCCCAATCTGACCCGCATCCCCGCTAATAGATCATCTAAATGGTCAGCCAAAATTTTAACTGCCTCTATATTTCAGTCAAAATCACTCTTTTTTGTCCTCCATCTATCCTATGAAAATAGGCTTATATCCATTTTTGGACCATATTAGAAAAAGTTAATTACTATAGTTGGAAAAAGTAAATTTTGCAGCCATTTTTCCTTAACGGGTATTTAATTCTCAGCTTCCAACATCACTAGGAAAAGTTAACACATATCAGAGTTCCGAAGATGAGGATGAAAATCCAGTATGTCCGTTAGATAGACTGATGGACATGGACATGATGGTTATAAAATCTAGTATTCAATGCCATCTCAATAGAAAATATCTTCAAGATACAGTATCAGAATGCCACAACTTCATGAAGTATGTGGAAAACCCTAATCATGTCCCCAAGTCCCTTCACCTCTATACGCCAATACATTCTATAGCATAGAACAATCAGGCCGTACTCAGTAATTTAGCAGTTATTTGAAGCGGGACACCTTGTCGATAGCATGACCCCAATTTTGTGAAAGCATGCATCCTCTGTACATTTCCCACGCCCCCAATTTTACACCCCATAATCACCCCTGTTATAGTGGGAACTGCCATCATGGTGTGCCAACCTAAAGCCTTATCATTGCAATCGTTAATCACACATCGGGGAAGAATATAATCACACATCATCAAAGGCATAAAAAAGATAAAGAAGGTATTTATACCCTTGTTCGGCGACATATACAAGACCACAATTGAACCGAAAGTTCCTTGCCTGCAAATACAAACAAAGAATTACATTGGAAAGTGGCAGCAAGATAAGCACATCATAGCAATATTAGACAGTTTAAAAAATACTAAACCGCTGGTAGCATTCTATTTCTAGTATCAGTGAAGATTTGTGTAATACATGTAGTGTTCTCATGAAATGTCTGAAGTGATTGGTTTGACCACTTTCTACTTCAAAAGGATTAGTTTTCTGCCACGACTTATATTACGAGAATGACACATGCAAGATGCTTTGTTTGACTACTGAGGTCATCTCCTATTTTCCTTTGTATTGCCTTTCTCCCCCTCAATAGAACTCTCACCCAATTCAAAAGTAAAAATGAAAAATATAGATCGGAAGAGACAGATAAATAGCAAGGAACCATTTGGACGACTGGAAAAGAAAGCACTTTGGTTACTATAAACTTTCCTTTTTTTTTTTTTTTTGGTTGCAAAAGAATAATTAGAAAGAACATCAAGGAGGAGATAATACCCAGCAATTATTATATGAATAGAAACACCAGATTTCGCAGTAACTTCCATCCAGTGAACTTTTTCTTCAATTATTACCTGTTTAATCTTTATTTATTTATTTATTTTCAATCAAAATATGCCTAAAACCATTTTCTTTTTTCCCAACTTTCAGTTTTCAGAGGAAAAATTTCACAACCACCATCCCGGTATTCAAACAATTGAGAAAAGAAAAGGTTACATGTTGACCCAGAAACATAAGTACTCACCAGCTTGAAAATAGAACCCAATCTCATTTTGCAATGCTGGAATTGTAGTGGGGAAGCTATAATTTCCTAATTTTCATATTTCCAGTTTTTACCTCAGTCTATACCTAGCAACTCTTTAAAATGGTAAAATTTACCTATTGAGTTCTTAAATGACATAAAGTCCCCAACATCAGAAACCATTGTTCAGCAAAATTAACTCCAAGAAATATAAGAAAGCTAGAAGTTTATAACTTATCTCAATTATCACAAAACTTATCTCAATTATCACTGGTGGCTTAAATTAACAAGTTATAGTGCATATCCACCAGCAAAGACGAAAAGTATATGATATCAGCATGGAATCAATAAAATACATTTTTCCAAAATAAAAGTTCCTGAATGTAATCAAAATCAACAGGAAAGAACTATGGAAATATATTGTCCCAAACTTTAGAGCTGGACATTAGAAATCCAGAGATGCTTCTTTTGTTTCATCAGAATGAAAAGTCTAAACATCATTTTTTTCTCTTCACTAGCTTCTTAGCATTGTCATTATTTCCTTTTGATCATTGCACAAAAAATTTTAAATCTTGAGTTCATAGTTTTATCATTCAGATTCAACGTCTCAAACAGTAATTCTTAGGGACGGCTATGGTCGGGGTTTGGGGTGAGTTGACCTGCCCCAACCTGCAATGAAATTTTTACACCCCGCCCCGCGGCCCACCAAAAAGGGGGCGGTTAGGGGTTGGAATTTTGACCTGCTTAATTTCTAAAAAATTTCTTGAATTTTTATTTATTTTGAAATTATTTTTATTTAGATGGGGCAGCAGCGGGTTGGTGTGCCCCAACCTACCAACCCACGGGGCATAAATTCCACCCCATTCAGTGTGGAGACCATCAGATTCAACTCCCCCCATTTTTTTTTTTTTTTTTTTTATGGGGCCATCCCTCGTAAATCTATTCAATGACAGATAGGTATATAGTTGGGGAAAAATAATTCTTTTGCACAACGGATCTGGTTATGCAATATACAAAAGTACCGGATGAAAGAATAGAGATGCATGTCGTCAAATAATGGGGTACATAAAAATGCAAAAATACAAGCCGCAAACTGACGATGGGCAGCAGTAGTATAAGTTAACCTGTTGGTAAGAAAGAGGGTGTATCACAGCACCACTAACTTCCAGAAAGTAATCTGGAGTTATTGAATGAAGATCCTGAACCTGCAATTTATCGAGAAAATATCAAAGAATGGATGAAAATTGGTGGTTCAGTGAGAAGATTGCTAAATTAAGTCAAACAGGTCACTGTCTGCACTAGGATAGAAGCCGTAACGCCCATACAAATTTTAATGTAGTCGCCAACAATTAGTTCAGCCTACCAACGGGAAGACAATTTAAGGATAAGGGCACAAAGATTCAATATTTTGTCATTTATGTATTATTAAAAATCACGGTAAGGAAATAAACAAATGGAATCAAATATCTGAGATAAATATACCGAGTATTGCTTAGCCCAATAATAACCAATACAAAGTTCATCTTCTCTATGACTCGAGAAAACAGATTATGGGCACTCTTCCGATCTAACTATTAGGATTGGAAGGAAACGGAACCAACGCTGAAAAAGTTTTCCTTAGTGATAGTTAAGCTAATTATAACACTTTTGGTACCCTTTTGAATGTCAAAGAACAATATAAGTGAATAATAAGTGATACTGGTACACCGAACTCAATACATCAGGAGAAACTTGTACATCCTTTCTATTCTTGTATCTTCTAAATGCATTTCCAATGACATCAACTACTTGCATAAACAAGTTTATCTATACATTGAATCCCAACTGCTTCGAAGTTAGAAAATCTTATTTACCAATAGAGGAATTGAGTTTGTTATAGATGGAATAACTTAAGTTTGGATCTTCAAAGGTCCACTGGCAGAATACTGATGAAAGAGAACAGTCTGACCACCTCATCAAGGAGAAATCAAAAAAGTAAAATTCTACAGACTTCAAAATGACTTACCAGCAGTTCCATAGTCAAAGTTTTGCCTCCTCTTTCAATTTGAAGCTGAATTTGTTTGTTGACACTGTCATCAAGCAAATTCTCCATTTTCAGGAATTGTGTGGTCACCTGCATCAGGATTCTTGGGATTAATTTCTCATTAATTAACTTAATAAAAAACATAACTGTAATTAATCACAACTGATATATATAAGTTCTGTCCTAGGCTTTTTAACATGTTACAATTAGATTAATTGTTTTAATTCAAATCTCAATTTGTTTGTTCCAGGAAAGCACTCTGCACTTCAATTTATTCAAAACGACGTACATTTCAACACTATGTATGCCTGCTCATTATAATGAAAATATAGCAATCGTGCAAATCACTCGGGAAAGGAAATCCAGTTATTCTTCATACTGGGATGACAAGCCATCATATGACATCCAAAAAGAAAGAAAGGCAGGCTTCAACTATTAACTCTATGTATATATAGCTACGATGATATAGTTGACAAGACACCAAATACCTAGGAGAAATATATAGATGTTCATGTCACAAGTAAATCTGCTGTGACTTGGGCAGATTCGTTAATTTGTCCTACTCAAGACTAAAAGCATCTCCAATGCAATAATTGGATCGTGCCGATGCGGCAAAAGAAATAAAGAATAGAACAATGCAACATTATGCATTGTTTCTACATGTCACACAATTATTAGTGAGTTTTGTGAGAGAGAGAGAGAGAGAGAGAGAGAGAGAGAGAGAGAGAGAGGATATTAATGTAATGGTAGAAGGTGTCGAGGACAATGTAGTCCTTAACACCTTCTAGCATTAATTGTACCATGTAAGCACTTTTTGGCATTTGTCAAGCATTTTTCTCTTAACATTGTTGCATTGGAGATGCTCTAAGACCTGTGAAGCTTTAGATTTAATCTAATATATTGCACAGCGAAAGCTGGAACTAAGATGGAGATGGCATTAAATGTTGGCCGCATCCAGTGCAAGATAGAAGTAACAAACTACTATCATTGAGGGGTTGTTTGAACGTCTTTATTTTTCCATTTATAAATTCACCTACCATGATTTGACTGTTGATTTGACAACTACTCAACAATCACCACACATTTCAAACTTCAATTAAATCTCCGCCACTCATTTCCACTAATTATAAATTTCATTTATAAATTGCAAAAATAAAGAGCTTCAAACAAGCTCTAAATATATCAATTGCAGTTCCTACCAACACAAGCATAACCGACCAACACTTTCATTATAATGCAAATTATATAGAGAAATTACCTCCCCATTCAAATGAACAAGCACGTCACCAGGTTCCAAAAGCTTATGTGCTGGACCACCTGGCACCTAAAAAAGAAAAAATAAAGAAGGGTAATATGTCCACCTTCATATGAAACCAAAATGAAAGCAATAATAGAACTTATTTGCAATTCATTTATCACAGAAATCAAAAGAAACCATTGTAAAATCTTCTGAAACAATTTGCCCTTAGATATATACTCACCACAGACTCAACAACAAGCATACCAGTTTCTTCAGGTGGAGATGCATGGCGCACCATCTAATCCATTAAAATTGTCACAAAAAGAAAACAACACAACAACAATATCAGGCATTGATGAATTTAACGTTTACTTCAGTAAATTCCTAAACAGAGGCAAAACTGCAGGAAATTGGAACCTGACAATCAAGGAGGAATTGAAGAAAGTGGCACTATATACCTGTTCCGTTTCACTTTTGAGGCCAAGCCGACGAGTCTCATCAAAGCCTTTGTGGAGAAATGTAACCTATATTGTGCAAAACACTAAGAGCTTTTTTTTGGAGCTTTATGGAAAAGCAAAAATTTATCAAATCAATACCAATCACATATTCCCCCCCAAAAAAAAAAAAAAAAAAAATTCACACTTCCCAATAATCTTTCTTTACATTCCCACCACATATTCTCCTAGAACAAGCTTTAAGCATAGTTACACAATACTTTAAAAATCCCATAGATGAAGATATATGAAAGATATTAAGGTTCCGCCTGGTATTGATTTTATGAAAATCAATTCTCAGTTTTCTTGTATATAAGCCCCACTGTTTCAAAGAAATGGGAAGAAAAAATGGTTTTTCAATTGTCAAAATTCACTTCTTTTACCAAACACCATTTGAATTTCCCATATTACCATTTTGCACCAACTACTCTATGGTAGAACTCCGAGGGGTGAAAAGGTCTAAATGAGTAAAATTATGGGTCAACCTACTTTGTGGGCCCAGTACCACTGTCCTTTTCTTGGAAATGAAGTCCAATGGTCAAAATTTCGATTAAATTTTGGATAGAAAACTGTAACCAGACAGGCCCAAAAAAGGGGGGGGACACATTGTTTTCAAACAATTATAAAGCATATTTTTAGCCAGAAATGATTTGGTCCATGAAAAACGAAACAATTATGCTTCTACTGAAGCACCATCCCTTAAGCTAATTCTGGATGCTTCATACATTCTACAACCAATTCAAAGCTCAGGAGCCTGGGACAACTAGCTGGGCAACTTACCAAACTGAATCCCCTTTCTACGAAATATGAAATTGTTTGAAAATACACCCTTATTACTCTTTTAATTTGATCTCAATGTGTAATAGATTTCCGTCCATTATGGTGAGAAATACATTAAATTCTTAATCTTGTATATGGTACTTTGACTGTTCATGGCGTATGATTTGTTGACCTAGTACCGTATGCAAGGTTCTAGTGATAGCTTATTGATATGCAAAGCACTAAACTAAGATCTACTTCCGTAGGAGACAAGAAAGGTGAGACAGAAAACTAGTTTGAAACTAACTTTCAGGGCACTTGCAACCAGTAAGTCACAAGATCATAAAACAGTAAGCATAACCAAGCTCACCTTAAGTTCATGCATGGATGTATAAAGGATAAAATCAATACAATAATCCCTAGACTTCATATTGAGAACGCAATCAAGTAATCCATAAAAATGAGTAATTGCCTTAAAACATGAAAAAACAGATAAGCAAGGAATAAGCATAGGCCTACAAGAAGAACTAACAAACCTGGAGCGTACCCCGGGGAATGGTTACAGCCTCCCATTTATTTGTAATAGGATCTCTTCCTTGCTGCAAAAATTTCAACGCCCTGACAACCTGTAAACCAAGTTAATATTTCAGTAATGACGTATATATGAGTGAACCCATTTTAGAGCTTGTTTGAAACCCATTATTTTTTCCCATTATAATTTCACCTATCACTGATTTGACTGCTGATTTGAAAACTACTCAACAATCACCAGACATTTCAAATTTCAATTAAATCTCCACCACTCATTTCAACCCATTATAATTTCCTATTATAATTTGACCTCATAATGAGAATCAAACAGGCTCTTAACAGAAACTTTTCAAGTTTCAGCAAGATAAAAAATTATTAAGTTCGCATAATGATCACTGTTACTTTTTTAAAATAAAATAATAATAATAATAAAATAAAAATTAGGGGTAACTTCATCATAAAAAGCTAATATAAGCTCCATCTATATAACATATTCTTAATATAGCACATTGCTAAGTGACACTAAAATCAAAAGCAAAATAGCTGAGACGGGAAGAAGAATAACATCAAGAAATCGGCATAAATGATCTTTTCGGCCAGGTGAAAATCGGGAAAGCTTTCTACTTGAAGACTTCACGAAATAGGTTCTTGAAGACTGAAGCACCAACACAAAGCGTATTTGCATTCACATAAAATGTATTTTTATGCATGTTTATGTGAAATAAGAGGGAATGAGTGGAGTTTAATAGTGGAGAGTTGTGTAGTACAGGTGGGTCCCAAGATATGTGGATGTGATTGGTTTGACCAAACTTAAATTTGAAAATTAGGAGGAAGTAACAGTGTGGAAATATGGGCATATTATTCTATTATGGAGAAAATACTAAAGTAAAAAAGGTCAGATCCAATCTCCAGGTTTAAAAGAAAAAGACCACTGGTAATAGCTGTATCAGAAGTTGTACTCACTCGTTCTAAAGGTAAGAAAAAGGCCGAAGCACTGGATGTCTTGCTCCCAGCATTCAAGGCAACCGCTCTGCCTTGCCAGTCGATCACAGGGGAGCCGCTTGACCCACCTTTTGTTCCGGAAGCAGCCTGTGGTATAAAAAAGTACCAAAAAATGAAGAGATAGAGTGAACTAGGTTCAGAAAAATGATAACAGTCAGAACCAAATAGATCAGAAACCTCAGCCGTTAAGGGAAAATTAGATGTTTACCAAACTGTTCCAAATTCAACAAATGGTTCAAGTGCTGAAGCGAAATCTGAAAAATTTAAAATATACCTACATGGTAAAGGAATTCAGAAGCAGCAGAGACATCAATGATGGTACTACCAATCTACCAACATAAGAATATCGCCTTTGCACTTGTTTGTCCACACCATCATATAGTTACTTATCAAAATTCAACAGATCGGACAGCTCCATGCCTCCCACATAGAAACCGCACATGCTTCAAATATGCATTTCCTACGTTGCTACAGTCGAGGGTGGGGTCTATAACGGGTACAAATTTAGGGATAGGATGATTTTTCCTCTAAAATCTAGTATATGGAAATATTTGTACAAAAAACCCAAAAATTTCGATGGTTACATGGATACACCTTATAAACTTAAACTTACTTTTGAAATTAGCACGCTAATAATTCAGATGCATATTTTCGAATATACAGGATCATCTACTGATTGAAAGGATCCAAGAAGGATATAATATTCTTATCATTCTCACGTGAGCACGGTTACTTAACCAACCTACCTACTGTACTAAGCTGCTCTCTAGTTTTTGTCAATAAGTTAAGAAGCTGAGCTACAATTCTCCCTAACTTCATCAGCGGTAACATAAACTGAACAGCTGCCTTATAAACTGAACTAGAGTATCTTTGTGCAATAAACTTGCTATTTGCCAATCTCTGTGCAAGTTATCTCGACTTTTGTCCAGAAACCGATGCATAATAAAAATGTCCATTATTGGAAAAAACTTTCAATGCAGATGAAACTAGGTAAGTACCTAAGATCTAAGTATCAACAACTTCTACAGGTTTTCTCTATCACATAAAACCTGCAATTCTGAGAAAATATCTTTTGACATACCTTCCTCTTGTTCTGACAGTCATTGCATTAATGCTTTAACTTTTGTATCTAAAAAATCTCAACAGTCATGATTGATGCGAAGCCTGATTATTCTTATGAGCCAACCAAACAGCCAGAATAATGCATTCAAAAGAGCAATACATATTAAAAAGGCAGTATGAAAAGTCTATAATTGCATTAAGCACAAAGCCATATACTGCATCTATTATCCGCCAAATGCAGGGATTTACTAAATATGCAATGAAAAGAAATTAAAATGATAGAACTTACTTGCATATAAAAAGTGTTGAAGTCGTTGTAGCCATCCCTGCACAAAATAAAACAACCAATTAGCATGGTATTCTGAGGACGAGCTTTTAATAGGATCCAAGCAAAAACTGAACCAGCTAAGCTATTGATGGTTAAAATTATGAAAAAACTTAAGAGTTTGACCAGAAAGGATATGGCACGACTTCTGTGATTTATATCCATAATTTTGGCCAATAAGAGAGAGGGTGTACTGAATGAAATGCAAGAACTTCAGCTAATCAGAAAATGAAAGACGCAAAAAATGTAGGTGTCGCTAATATTTGCGGTGCATAAAGGTACTTGGTTGAAGTGGAGAATGTTCATCCTTGTCTCTTTGTAATCTTCCTGTACCAAGTATTGGATATAATCTATTGGATTTATTTATGCATAAAATTGATGCTTTCGCATTTTATTCATTTACTTTTCCTTGTTCATTAAGACAGATCCTGAAAGGTAGTATTTGACCAACATGCTCATCTTATGAGAACCATCCTGTTAAAAATTAAAATAGCTAGGTATTGAAGCAATCATTATCGTATACAACAAGAACTATGAGGAACGCAATGCCCATATGAGATGAACAAAGTTATGATGGAAGCATCAAACTAAATCTACAATATCTGAAAATAAATAGAAATGATATAAAACATTATGTAACAGAATAGGCAATAGAATATTCTTAATAACCAAACTTGCGTACAGAGAAAGTATGAAAAATGTATCTTGCACGTATTAAGGACCAAAATAACTGATAGAATGACTTTAGGATATCAAAATGTGACTTAGGGTCCGTCTGTTTCTGATTCTTTGGAAAAGTTCAATTCAAATTTGTACTGTTGGGTGAGATATTTTCTATGGTACGAAAATGATCATGAGTGCAGTGAGGCAGTGAGGCCCACAACAACGTCAGCCTTTGGTTCTTGTGAGTTTTTACCCTCCTGAATCAGTCTTGGCAATTACTTTAGCCGCCAAAAGACAAGGAGTTTTTGGTCAAAAGTTCATGATAAGTCAGCATTTGCTTGACAACAATTCATTTCCACTAAATGGGACCCACAATGACCCCACAAAATTTATTTTGGCATAGAATCAGTACCAGACACACCCTCAAAGTTCAGAGAGAGGAAGACTAGTCCTTTTACCTATCAAAATGCACAAATAGAAAACAAAAGAAGTTTGACCATCATAATTCAGCTTCTCTCACAAAACTGAATAATAAGTTCTTGACGAATCCACTATTTATAAATAAATGAGTAATGCTCTATAGGACCACTAGATCACCAGTCTATGTGGCAATACACGTGGCGTCAAATGAAAAGTGAAATTAAAGGCAGGAACATATGAGCCATTTGATTCAACTAATCATATGATGTCATGGGCACCAATGGTGCTACATAGCATTGTTCTAAAGGTAATACGCATGGCGTCAAATGAAAAGTGAAATTAAAGGCACGCACATATGACCCACTTGATTTAACTAATCATATGATGCCATATGGGCACCAATTGTGCTACATAGCATTGTTCTAAATATATTAGGGGGGAAAAACCAAGTTGAGGCTTACAACTGAAATGCCGCATCATGTGAAGTTTCCTGTAAACCTCAATCATGTTCAGCCTTACAACCATCATCAAATAGCCCTTCTAAGCCACTTCTACTCTAACAATATTACAAGCTAATGAATAAGCGATGGTAAATAAGTCATATGAGAAAAGAGATTAACATACTTTTTATAGTGTGGGGCATCTCTGTCCAAACGAGCAAGGGTGCCGGCCAAGATAGAGACCTGTAGAAATAAAATATATTACAAGTAAATTTGATGGTAGATTGAAGATTATGCAACACCAATGTTGAAGATTCTTAGCAAAAATGCTTCATCTCTACATTCATTTAATTTGTCGGCACACAGTCATTGCAGCAATGAGAGCCTAATATAAACTTGGGCATTTACTTGAAAGCGGACAATAAACATGATATTGTAAATACTATAAACATGAAATCTAACTAGTGGACCTTGTCTTGGAGATTTAAAAGTTCACCACACAGCATACTAATCAACTAACAAAAAGATTGGTATACCTTTTCCCCACTGTCATTACCCACAACCCTGATTTCGAGTCCAACACAAGCTGCCTCAGGGGCAAGAGGAATCAGATCGTAGCTCAGAAATTGTATTGCACGTGGGTCATAATGAAAGAAGCCAAAATCATGAACCTATTAAGAGAAAGTATTATGTAAGCACGGCTTCGCTAATTAGGATCATAATTGATGGATCGTTCTCCATCAATCACCGAAAGCAGGATTTTGTAGAAGGAATGGCCAACCAGGTGATAAACAATTTAAGTGTACATGAAAATCTCGAAGTGTCACAAATACACAGCGTAACTGCATGTGACAGTGATAAACAATTTAAGTGTACACGAAAATCTTGAAGTCTCACAAATACATGGCATAAATGCATGTCGCTTATGAATTTGAGGACCGGCAATGATAATGACAGGAAAAGTGATTAACTGCTGATAGTCTAAGAGGGTATGACATTTCCTGTGGCCATGTTTTGCTGGATTGCCAGCCATATAAGTTCTAAATGGAGTGACTTACGACATAAAGTCCAATTCATATGTGTTCTCCTGCTTCATATTATCATAACAGTTCCCATTATTAAGTTTTCAAGTTCCCTTTTTTTGGAAACTGGACTCAGCCATTTCGAATTGGATACCAACAAGATGTCAAGATCCAGGAAATTAAAAATTAACTACTCACAGGGTCTCTATATATTGGAAACACCGGAATTTCTTCACGGTTGACAAACATAGCTTCAGCCACCACGGGCCCTGGGACAAGAAACACATCAATCAACAAACCAATTCAAGAAAAATAACCAAGAAAAGGCTAAATTATGTTAAAAAGATTAAATTTTGTACCAGGCTTGACGACGTGGCGGTTGGTCAGGATAATGCCACGGCTCTTGTCCACCACGAAGCCAGTGGCATAGGAGGCGCCGGCAGCCTCGGTGTCAAAAGCCCGGCAAGCGGTGGTGCGAAGGACAACCACAGCAGGAACCACCCTGTTGAGCGCTCTCCTCCACTCATCGGCTGTAGCCATGTTTTCCCTGAACGGTGGATCGATCTCCATGCTCAGCTCCTCCTTCATGCTTGTTTCCATACCCGCCAACGCCCCCTCCGATCCCATCTCCTCTCCATTTCAATTCTCACTCCTTCAGAACCCTAAAAGATTCCTCTTTGCAGTGCTACTCCTCGACCTAAAAATCTCAACTTCAAGGGATAATAAATTATGAATTCCCCTCTGAGAATGTTCCGGCGAGTGTAGGGGGTTTTACCAATTTTCGGGTTATTCAGGATCTGAAAAATGTATGTGAACTGGAATTTATATTTTCCGCTTTTAATAATTTTGTTATGGAACAATATTTTCTTGAATCGTTTTTTTCACAGTTTCACTTTCTTTCAGTCAGCCTCAGCCGCCTTTTTGTCAACACTTTCAGAGGTCAAAGCAGATTGCCTGCGGCAGGTTTACGTTTCTTCAGAGGTCAAAGCAGTTTGTTACAAGTTGTTTGTGTGACCTGTGCATTATATTATTGTACCTTGGACAGGTTTACGTTTACTTTTTTCATGGAAGTCCTCGAGTACAATCATGGTGGTAGATGTTTTTTATTACAGCATGATGATGATGACGTGACACGATAAACGGCTGACAGGGGCTAACAAATGGGGAGTTGGTTCTTCAAGTTCATACCCGGTCGGATTTTGGTCCAGTCCGGTTTGATTAGTATCCCAACTAATGAATGATCCGCTGATTTGATAAATTATGTAATACCTTAGTCCCAAGGAAGCCATAATCTTATTTTTACAAAGATTAATAAAATGTCAGTTAATTATGTTGAAAAGAAATTTAAATTTATTTTTTACTATATTCTTTCATTTATTAATTATATTTCACTTTAATAATTCCATTTTATTTAAAACAATACACATTAAATATAATCATATGAGAACAGTAATAATCTTCCGTCAGATATAGAGCAGAATTATCTCGTTGCTCTATATATACACTTAGTGGGAGATTATTAAGATAACTGTGTTGACCCCTACATACAGGGGCTTATTGTGTGTAGGTTTCTCAAATAATCTCCCACCACATATATATCCCAATAATCCTGCCATACATATAACGGGAGATTATTTTTTTATATGAGAAAGCTAATATTCTAACTACTCCATATTTTTAAAATGAAAATGACTTATCATTTGAGACATATGAAAAAGATAAAGAGCTATTTTTGTTAGACATAAGTGGTATTTATTATGACACCAGATCTTGACTCTTGAGAGTCTACCTTCTCTTAAGAGAGCGTGAATAATTATATTTTCATACTGTAATCCATGCGTCGCTCAGCATCCTACTTGTTGGCCTATCAAAAGTTCAAAGGATCAACTCTGTTTGCGTTTCCAACATGAGGTTTTCTAAATTATCTATTTCTTCTACCATTCCGACTTCCGAACTAGTTCATAGTGAATACCTAGGGCAGAGTTTTATTTGGAAAATCCAGTATATTTTGCCTATTATTGGATCCTCAATAACACACTTGGGTCCTGCAAGACAATGATCTAATAGAGATAATAAGTTTCCAATAATCCGGCATTCTATTGCCATATCAGGAGCTTATCTCTATATGACTTTACTTTGCCTATTTGGCTATTCATATTCAAGATAGAATAAGGACGTAATATTGAAGAATAGAGATTTCTGCAATATATGCACGTCTCATAAAATATATGGATATAGTGCTTTGAAATACTTTTATTTTGAAATAAAATAGCTTGCTAACATGGGCTTATTACAAGGAATCTAAAAGTTTAGGAACTCAACTAGTTTTGATTACCCAAATACTTTTACTTTGAAATAATATAGCTTGCTAACATGGGCTTATTACGAGGAATCTAAAAATTTAAGAACTCAACTAGTTTTGATTACCCGTCACACGTCTCGCGGGTAATCAAAACTGGCATTAATTACACTCGACTACATAAAGTTAGGTCAGATAGCTTAATAGTTACTCCCTCAGTCCTATCTTAGTGAGACGTAATGAGTAAATAGTATTGTCTTTTGTGAAAATTTTTAAGCACTTCCAGGCACACATTTTGTCTCAAGCAAGTATATAGATGCATGCCACATGGATTGAAGGTGTCGTTATTGCACCTCCCATCCACGGGGGTGGCATGTATTCATACACATAAAACATGAGCTGCAATAACGAGAGTTCTATTCATGGTCAGACGTCTGGCGGGATGTGGGTTGTCCCACAGTGGAAAACACACCACATTTCGATGGCAATAACAACACCTCTTAAAAGTGTCATAACCGGATTGTTGTCAACTAATATACTACTAACAAAGTGTTTGGCAACTATGTAGATTATTTGTTTGATTATAATCTGCTATTTGACATCATTTGATTGGCTGTTTTTTATAAAAAGTAAAAAATTACTCCTTGACTTTTACTTTTTGACTTTTTGAAAAAAGTAAAATTAATAAAATGATATCGTATAACAAATTATAATCAAAATAGATTATAAACTATCTAGCCAAACACTTAGTAAATATCGTTCTTTTTGAATCCCAAACCTTGTAGTGACTAGTGATATTGCCTTTCAAATATAATATACAAAAAAAAAAGAAATTATTGTAAAGCAACTGCCTTTCAAATACTTTTCTCTTTTCACTAAATTATTGTAGTGTCTTTGCCCCTCAACCATGTACTAATTGAATTATTAACACCGTGTCCTAAGTTGTCTCTTGTCTCTTGTCAAGGTTGAGTGTAACCATTTTCCTTTTTTCTCCATTTTTCTCTCTATTCTTCCAACTTTATAATAACTTTTTTCCCCCAAAATAACTTTCCATTGTGATGAATCATGCAGTATTATTAAACGAAATAAGAATTTGAAGACCAACATATAAACCCCATTAAAATTTCATGAACTTGTTGCTTCCGATAGTTCCATTCTTCTCCCATTTTGTTCACACTTGCAATGTTCACGGGTGAATGGATTTTCCATACAGTTCAAAGTCATTGAGGTGAACAACATACTTTACACTTCTCTTACTCTTTAAATTGCATAACTATTTTCCCATATGCATATCGGTAGTGCCACAAATTGAAAAACTTTTGCAAATTTTGATCATTTCCACGTCGTTTATCATTTGGACGCGAGAAGAAACTTACATAATAAGAAAAACATTTAGACAACCAAAGTACTTGTTTAATCGTTGCAAAAGTCTCAAAATCACAACTAAATAAAAAAATCAAATAAAACAACTACAAAAACTTGTACTGCCCCTCAGCTAAAATTATTTTTGGATATGATCCTAAGGAAAGAACTAGGTTTGGCTAACTCATGAAGGGGTTTATCCGTAAATCTAATCAAATTATAAAAGAAGGCTCCAAGTACGGTTCCAATAATTGGGCCAAATATATAAACCCAAAGCCCTCTGTAAGTATGCTTCACAATTGCTGGGCCTATGCTCCTTGCTGGGTTCATTGAGGCACCAGAAATTGGCCTACAGGAAACGCATACTATTAACCTTACTATTTAAGAAAATATTAGTTCGATCTAATTAAGGTGTAATAATAATTACTAAAAGAGAAAAAATAACGTCAGTTATATTGTCAAATCACGTTTAATATTATAAAAGACTGAACATAGCATACCCGGCCACAAAGACGTTGAGTGCTATGGTCATTCCAACTGCTACACCACTTAAATCTTCAATCTACATTAGAAAAAAAAAAAAGAGAGAGAGAGAGAGAATTGAGTTATTAAATTAGAAAAAGAAAAAACAAGTCAAAATTTTATGACAAAGTTATTTTGTTTCTAAAATTATTATGTATACCGCTCTATCATCTGTTCCAGTTCCAGAAACAACGAACATCAAGAGGAAGGAGATAATGATTTCTACAGCAAAAGATTGCCTATCTGATCCAACTGGTAAGGTGCCAAAGTAAGCATGGGGGGTAACATCAAACATCAAAGCCAAAGTGCAACTTGCAAGAATTGATCCCATCAATTGAGCTGCTATATACAATGGAACCTGCATATCATGAAATATTTAAGTGACATCGTATTCCCAAATGTGGACATAGTTCCAATTGCATAATGAAAAAGAGTTCATGCAGAGCAATATGTGTCCTTTGAAATTGTTTGATATATGAAAATTTATTGTTACTTGTTATTGAATTAAATTTCGTGAATTTCCATATAAGCATAAACAAGCAAGAAAAAAAAAAGTTTTCTTTAGATGTTCCATGTGTCAGGAAAAAGAAAATGAAAAAGGATTCTTGCATTTTCCCCTCATACTTAGAAATTCATTCATTATTTAGCCCATATTTCCAATTGCGCAAAATTCTTCTATTGGTATGGCACAAAAAATAGGTCGATTAGTAATTTTGATCTCCCACCAGATATTATGCCTCTAGATGCTATCCACATCTAGCGGCATAAATCTCCCCGTGGAGGATATTTTTAGGTACATTAGGCTTTTTTTTTTTTTGTTCAAGTTTTCGCGGTGACAAATTCACATTGCTATGCAGGTTAGGAAATGGCCCCCCGGCCTCTGATATCTATATAAAAAAATGACACAAGAAGCACAAATACATTTTCTTAACTTCTATTCTAAAATACTAACTCTAAAATCCAAAACCCACAACTTTAGTTGTTATTCGTTATTAAAACTTGTTTTATGGAGCCGTAAACCTTAAAGACTTTTTGAATTGTGAGGGAATGAGGAATCACATCTCAAACTTTGACTACCCATTACGATTCTATGTTATGTTAGTGATACGATATCATATCAACGAAAACGTCATGGTAAACAATAATGTAACTAATAACATTACAAGTATATTAATCGGTACCTCTTTCCATGGAAACCGACGGAAAATGGCGGACGTAATGGTGACGGCAGGATTGAAATGAGCCCCGGATACATGGCCTACGGTGTAGATCATGACCATCACAATTAACCCCCATGTCACACAAATGCCCGGGAATGTTACCGTACCACCATAGAGTTTATTCACTACAACAGAGCCACACCCCGAAAATATAACAAAATATGTGCCAATCACCTCGGCAATCGCCTGATAAACAAAATACTTAAAAATTGAAGATACTTTTTTCACGTTGAACTGAATGTGACTGAATATTACACTGACCTTTTGGCCTAGGGTTACAATTGAAGCCGGTGCACAGAAATCTTCTTTAGAATTTGAAAGGCGGGTCAAGTTATTGGTGTCTACACCTTCTTCTAGTTTCGAGATCTCTTCTTTGATAGCCATTTCGATGATGCGAAATGTGCAGGGTTTTTGGTGAAAAAGCTAGAGAATTTTGAGATTGAGTTTTAATCTCAATTTGTTTTGGAGTTAATTAATCCTATATTTTATCATTCGTATTAGTGAATTTATTTGATTTGATTTGATGAATAAGTCATCCGAATTTAAAGTGGATCGGGATGACTCGTTACATTATGCATTATCCATTTGACAGCTGGTTTAGATAATTATTTTATATTTTCTCTTGATTTATTTAGGTAATTTTTTTTAGGGATATTGTTGTTCATCACTTTAAATTAAATGCCAATAAAAACACAAATTATCTTGTGCTGCTGAACTTATGGAAAATCCTATATTATGGTTGTCGCTAATTTGTCGGGATATAACCCATGATGATGCTTCTTGAAATATTAGCACCTAATAATTCAATTATTACATTTTAAACGTTGGAATTATCACAGTCATTTCTTTTTGTCTCTTATTATTTTCAAATAGAAAAATAAAAATATATTTCTCGAGAATTAGTGACTCTTGAATCAGAATATTTTAGGTCAAAAGTAAAATGAATGGTTAAGATTGTATGCTTGAAAAAATTAATTTTTCAGAAAAGCTACATAAAACATGGTGAAAAGAATTAATACTACTATGAATCATCAAATTAAACACTTCTAAAATCTCCACTTTTAATCTTTTAAGCACCAAAAAAGGGGGCAGAAAAGGTTGATTTATTTTTACTATAAAAAATTTGCTTGAAGTTTGTTGTAAAAATTGTAGAATTGGAGAAACGTAATTTTGATTTGGTCTACATGGAGATTTTGGAAATTTGGTTTGGGGATACATTGAAGTGTGTGTGTGTGTGTGTGTGTGTTTTATTTGATTGAGATATGTACTTTAATTTTAATTTTGATTTCCAGGATGCAAAAAAAATTAATTTCCAAGTATTGAATTTGGAAAATGCATTTTCAATTTTAATTCACAAGGATTTGGATGTTGAGGGTTATAATTGGTTTAATTGAGATAAATATAGATATGAATTTTTGTTTTGTTAAATATAAAAAGATGAAGATTATATTAATATAAGATATTTAGTTGATTTGGTGAGATAAATACATACCGCAATACCGCAAGATTATCTTAATCTAAGAAATACAATTTTTTGTTAAAACCATATGTCATATTTATTTGTTAGCCAACTGTTCCGTATTATATTATTGTGTCAAAATGGAAATTTGAAGTTAAAGTAAATTGTAAAATATTGGGTCATATATTTGTATTTATGTCAAAATCTTATACCCAACCATAATTGTTCGAGCTTTGAATTTCAAACTTAATCTAATGGGGGCATGTCTGGCTCGATCTTTTTGCACAAACCTAAAATTCGATAACCACTATTTAATTTCGAAAATAAAACAAAAGAGAGGAAAAAAGTATGTGACTTCAGGAATAATTCTACAAAAACAAAAAAAAAGTAAAATAAAATAGACAACTATGACAGTGTTTGGCAACTTAAATTATAATCTATTTTGATTAATAATCTATCACACATCATCATTTCATTAATTTAACTTTTTTTTAAAAAATCAAAAATTAAAAGTCAAGCCGTAAAAACAATCAATAAAATAAATATTATAAAACAGATTATAATCCAAAGAGTTACCAAACACTTCGGAGTTTAAAAGAATAATCAGAACCCTAGAGATGGGACAAGAAATGTTTTCTACCTTTTTTTTCTTTTTTCTCAAATTTGAAGACAATTACTCCTTTTATATGTTTTATAATAAATATATATAGTTTTTAAAAGTCCACTAAACAAAAAAGTGCCTTTTATTAAATTTTGTAAGAGCATATTTGGTTAAATTTTTTACCCTTCGACAAACCGTTATTCTAGAACTTTGTACTGTAACAAACATTTTAATAGAAAATCGAAAATTATCATTATTTTCAAAATATTCATTATCATCTACGCGATCTGGGCCCTGGAGAAAAATATCTAGACTAGCGTTGGCGGGGTGCGCCAGGCCCGTGCAATAGTGCAACGCATAGGCGACGCGCAAAGGACCGAACAGCAAGCTGCCCACTGGACCTTTCCCCTAAAAAAATAAATTTAATATCATGTGAGCCAATGACTCACATATCAGATATTAAACTGATAAAAACAGATACTACACTTGATCTTAGCCAAAAGGCCGAGAAAGGTATGAACGTTAAAAGATTTGGCCCGCCCACTTTTATAGCCTCTCTGTCTAGTGTTGTTTCAGTTATCAGCCGATGTGGGACGCCGAAACTGGGTTTTATGACTTTTTATCTTACTCCGTGAGCCATAAAGGATTCCGTCAGAGTCTGAATTTTTGCTTGTAGTCATGCTCTTCTTGTCACTCTAAATTATGTGTAAAGTAAATAAATACTTGTTTAATCTCTCATTTATTTTGCTTAATTTTCAACTCCCGCAGTCCACTCGACAAAAATGTACAGCCCTGCTTCTACGAGTCTATAAATTACTAGCTTATAATTGTAGATGTGGAAATTGAATATCGACTTTAAACGATTGTGGGGTGAAATGTTTATAAGATTTCAAAATGTGACCATTATATTGGAGATTATGAAAGTAGAAAAGCACGGATCAAATTACAAAAGTGATCATTGCCAACACGAAAGAAAAAGAAATAAAAACCTCGTTCATTGTAATATATTCAGTTATATTGGACGATAATTATAACATGTAAGAGCATAATTAGCGTTGAGGGAGAAACCCAAATTTTGGGTTTTTCTCCCAACAACTCAAATAATATGTCAAAATGAAGGGGGAAAAATTTTTTTTGGGGGAGGGGGGTTAAAAACCTAAAAGAGGGGCCAACCACTCAATCCAATAAAATACTATTTTCCCACACTCCCACTTCTCTTTTAATCTAATAAAATACCGCCACGTGCTTAATTTATATTCCCCCCAACTTTTTCCCTATACACATTATTTGAAAATAAGTTTTTTCTCCTTAATTTTTTCCCCTTATCTTTTTTCTCCTTGGCTTTTTTTCCCCAACACTAATCTTGCTCTAAGGGCAATGTATGTTGTATCTATGACTTCTGGTGAATTGAATACCAATAATAACCTCGCCAAACAATTAGGCCGAAGCCAGAAAGTCTGCCATGCTAATAATACATGAGAAAAAGTAGACACCTATCTGAAGTTGAACAGCAAAAAATTTGACACCAAGAAAGCACGAAGCCAAGTTAGAAAATTCTGATAAAATTCAAGCCTAACAACCTTGAATTTCCCCCACGGATCAAGAAAATCCCCCCCCCCCTCGGAATAGTCAAAGATAAATAGTCAGAGAATGCCTAACAAATTTGCTTTTTAAACAGGAAGCAACCAAGAAGCAAAAATTTCTCCAAACAGACATCAGAATGATATCCAGATGGCCGTTTTATTAACAAGTTCCATCTGAACAAATAACGTAATACCAAATATGTATTTTTCTATCAAGAAAATCAGATATTCATCATATTCATCCGGATAGCAAAAGCAAAGAGAAAGCCAGCAACCTTTACTTTTCATTCATCTCCCAGCACATAGCATTAAAAGTAGAGAAGAACTGGAGATGCTATATTTTTAGCACCTAAAAGTAATTCCAGTCTATTAACAGTTACCAGTCACCCCGTACCCACAACAAAGGCCTGGACTGGCATGTAGTGCTATACGTTCTTTTCTTTTCTTTTTCTTTTTTTTTTTTGCCTTTTCTTTTTTGGCTATGGACACCAACCAATGTAGGGTAAGCTCAAGCACAAAGTACAATACATGTGACACAATCATTTTGAGGAAACTTCAGAGGCACAACTACTGATAGGCAGATCGGCTGGAGTGCATACTAGTGCTCTTTGCTGTAAATGTTTCAAACTCTGCTCCATGCTGACTTGCACCATCTCTGCCAGCATCTGCTTTGCTTTTCCTGTTTGATCCTCCCCGTCAATCCGAGATATAATGTTGCACACTATATTTTCAAGTGTATCTGGTTGAAGCTCAGACCGTGGGTAAGGATTTTCTCTTAGCAAGCGCAAAAGGGTCTGTGCTTTTGACTGAGACTTGGGTGTTCCCTGAACTGTCAGTTCAAGAAGTCCAGGGATGACACCTTCTCTAAGAATTGGTTCTCGATACCTGCAACGATCACTCTGACACATTGTTAGAAGTGTCCCCACAGCATATTCCCGGCTCTGAAGTGACCCACTTTCAAGCACTTCTACTACAGCAAGTATTCCCCCCTCTTCAGAAGTCAGCACCGTTCTCCCCTCATCAAACCCCACTAACAATTCCATCAAACCAGCACATCTTTCAGCTGTTTTTGAAGACTTCTTACAGGACTTAAGCAAATTAACTAGAGGAGGAACTGGTTCTGTTTGAAGAATCAAACTGACATTTTCTGAATGTGTAGAAAGGTTATAAAGGGCCATTACAGCATCAGATTTAGCTTGAGTGCTCCCATGTCTTAAAGTTTCAACAAGAAGAGGGATGGCACCAGATGCACTGATGATTGGTTTGTTAACAGATGATGCAGAAAGGGTGATTAAAGCTGCAACTGCATGCTCCTGCAGGGCCTGATCCTCCAACAGTAGGAAACCAATGATTGGTTCTAGCGCCCCAGCATCTATGATATCTATCTTGTTCCTGTAAATAAATGAAATCAAGATTCAGTGCCAATAAGAAAGGAGAGGTAATGGCATAACACAAAGTTGCACAGTCATCATTAGAACAATAACGCAACTGGTTCAGTTATTGGAGAATTACACGTTGATCAAAAGCAAAATTTCGATTCGATAAACTAGAATCAATATCAATGAATCCGGTAAACAATTTTTCTTCAACTGGTAGGGTGTGATCAATCTATATAGTCCTTCCCCAGGATAGAGGGCTCAAAATCAACTATCTACATCAAAACTGTACAGCATCCAAGATGTGTTATGTCATAGGCCTTAGGACTTAATCAGAATTAGATACCAACACAGACGCAGAGGTTACAAGAATCAATATCCAACAGAGGTATCGAGATCATCATAGACCTTTATATTATGCCTACTATAGAAACACAATATTTCAGTTTCTCATATTGTTCTAAGGGGCACCTAACACTACAATCCATTGAATTTGACTGGTAAAGTTCAATGAGCACGGTATTCTCGTAAACCCTGATCGTCCTAACAAGAAAAATGACCTCAGTTCTGAAATGATCTTCGTCTTTGCCCTTTCACTGTTCTTTGTCTTACAGTCTCAAACAATTTTATACTGGAACGCAGTAAAAAATTAAAAAATAAATAAAAAAGAGGGAGAAGAAAAAGTCTTCTGGGTAAAGAAAATAGAATCTAATCCATGTGATGGTTTTACAAGCAAGATTAAAGAAAAAGATGGAAAGAAAAGAAAAAGAAAAAGAAATTGAAAGCAACATGTGAACAAAAGAGCATTCCTATTTCTAAACCAACCCAATCCACAACACAAAGCATCCTATTCCTTTGGCTTTGGGAATGTACCACCAACTCTTATAAGTTTCCTAATTTTAATTTCAAGCTCTGATATACAATTTCGACTATTATCTTTAAATTATTTGCTGCACCCAAGCCAAAAATGGATTTATCAAATGATCGACTGTTCTAGATAACCAATTGATCAATATCCGAAAATGTTTACAGCCACCCAAAAAAAAAAAAAAATCTCAAAAAATATTTTAAAGTTTTACGGTAACTCCAAGTCTCCGATATGGTTGCGTCACCGCTCATAGCTGAAACCAGCTTAATTTATAATGTGAAGTCCCCGAATTCGAATACTATTTCAGTATTTTATTTTTTCTTTATTTGAACTTTCTTTTAAAGAACCAACCACAGAGAAAAGGAGAAGCAACTGTGAATTTTTATTTAGCCAAATCACTGAATCCGAGGAAAAAGGCAAAAAAGGGGTAAGAAAGTGACTCCCGCAATCCCCAAAACGAAGAGCTCAGAGAAGCCAACGGGCAACGGCCAGTCCAATCAAAATGATACCCCCCCCCCCTCTCGGAAATTGATTAAGAGACAACAAATACTCATAGTTTCCGAATTTAGAAACTCCAACCACTGAATTAAACAACCAACGGAAATTCAATTAAAATGGTTTCCTTCTCAAAATAGGGATTACCAGAATCATGTCTCCAGTATCCAAAATTAGAGACTTTGGGATTTAATTAATACCAATAATCAAAATGTTTCACGACTTCCAATTTCAAGATTGTTGTAATTCCGAACCCCAAAAACACTGAAATTCAGCTGAACTCGATAGAAAAGAAACAGAGAAGGCTTTTTCTTACGTTTCGTCCTTGACTGCGAGGTTAAGAAGAGCGGCGAGGGCGGCCTCCTTAGCTTCAGCAGCGTCGCAACGGAGCATATGAACAAGTGGCTTCACGGCGCCGGAGAAATGACGACGGTAACGCTGCGAGGTCTTTGTAAGCAGCCGGATCTCCGCCGCCGCCTGGACTCTCAAAGTCACGTCATCAGATTGAAGTAGCAAAAGTGTCTGATTAACGTTGGATGATGGGCTCAAAGCACGAGGCGGAGTGTCAGAACCGGAAGAGGCAGCGGCGGGTGAAGCGGTGGTTGTGAGGTGACAGAATCCGCCTTCTTTGAAGCCCATGTTTTTCGTGTGGCGAAAGTAGGTGTATTATTGTGGGGGTCGGGGAGAGAAAAATCAAAGAGAGATAGAAGGGATTAAATAATGAAAAAGAAGGAAACGTAAGGTTCAGAAATGGTGCCGTGGCGTTAAGCGACAGTTACATGGTGATTCGGGAGTTGGGGTGGACGTTAGAGAAAATTTCACTGCTAGTCCTTGATCTATTATCTTTGTGATGAGTTAGGTATCTAACATTCAAGAAGAAAAAGATTGTTTCACGGTGGCTCCAACACAAATTCAAAATCGAAATTTCACTGAAATTATTGTTTTTGCCAAACAAGACATGGCCACCGACTCACTAGTCATTAGGTTGGATGAGTCACATTGCATTCCGCAAGTTTTGAGTTTGAACAACAAATTCTTTTACTTGTAACTTACAAATATCCTAATCTTTTCCAAGATATATACTGGATCCGTCATAAGTATATGTGATGAGAAATCATTGAAAAAACCTATATACGGTGGACTCTCAATAAATGGGGGCCAGACTATGTCCCAATATACATGGGAGCTAGCTGCTAAGTGTACATATGGCCGACGGGAAATCATTTTTGAAATCATAGCCCATACAAGTTAACTTCTACAACTTGCAACTTCTACAACTTGATCAAGTAATAATTGGACTAGTTGACTTGAGCTAGCTTTATAGGTCGCCAAGTGGGAAAAAGATTAAAAATGAGGTTATGATAAGGCAATTTGAGCATGCTCGACTTACTTTGACATCTATTGTTACTTTAGGATGCCCCCATTAGCAATCTATTTCTATTTTAAAACATAAAGTTTTATAAAAACTAATAGATCTTTGTGTACCACATACATGTGGATCTCATGATATATTATATATTATAATATCTGTAATCAGTTTAACCAAATATTATGTTAAACTAAAAATGGATCTACTAAAAATGTATGAAGTGAAAATTTATTTATTTTTCAGTTTCAATTTCTTCTAAAGAATTTAAGCCGCGGTAGACTTGAATCGTGATATGTATTGTTAAGAACTGATTGTACAATAGCAAATAAAAAGTGCGTGACCTAATTGTTTCCATGACAATATCCCAAGGATAAATGGTGCAATTTGCGGTTTAAGGAGCCGAAAGTTTGGTGAAAAGGGATATGTCCAATGACTGAAAATTAATTAGAGTTGTGCTACTTGAAACAAAATAATTGACACATGATATCATCTTATTTTTCAACACATCACATTATCTTTTCATCAATGATTATCACATAAGCTACATCTCTATTTTGCCACGCTTTTTATCTACTTATTTGTCCAAATAAAATTTTCTAATTAATTATGGTATATGCAAGGGTCACCCCATGTACGTACCTAATATATTTTTATTTATTTATTTATATTTTTTTTTTCAATACAAAGGGAAGGGGACGGAAATTAAAGGAGGATAGGTATTGTTCGAACTCGAAACCTTCTGGTCAGAACGTAAATATCTAATCATTGCGTCACTTATTAAAACACAACATATTTTTATTTATAATTATAAATTAATTAAAAAATATGACGTTATTTTAAAATATCATATCACTATTAAATATAGAAAAAGAAAATAAAAGGTTAAACGCTGGGAATAATTAAATGTGAACAACGATGTAAAATAATGCCTAAATGGTACTTTCAAAATCATAATAATAATAATAATAATAATAATAATAATAATAATAATAATAATAATAATAATAATAATAATAATAATAATGCGTAGATGATATACCTTTCAAAAAGATTTAAAAAAAAATGATGCCAAAATGGTACTAAAGAAAGCCACATAAGCCACAACATAATAAAAATATCTTTACTATTATTTAACTTTATTTGGATTCAAACAGTCAAGTTATTCATTAGTTTGTCCAATCTTATATTCAAGTCATTACACAAAGAACACATATTATTGGTATTGTTTTAAAAATAGATTCAGACATCGATTTGAAAAAATGTGAATGAATTAAGAGTTAATAAGTCGATCCAATATTTTGGTTTCGACATTGGTCAAGCCAACTAAAGCAAATAATATGCTCCAAAGATTGAGAAAAACCAGTCAATTTTGTTCCGAAGAGGCTTTTTCCCCCTCTAATTTCTAACTGCAACATTGGTTCTACTGTTATTGAGTTGTTTGCATTGTAGTTTGACCTTACGCCTTGACAAATTTTATTTGGCTTCTTAATTGTATGAGTTTGAACTAAAACATATGTGTTTTAAGATCATTTCTCAAAATTTCTTTTCTGTTTTTGTTTTGGCCTAACCAGCCGACCTATCAAGACTTTAGAGCATTGAGTTTTAATAGTCAATCTTAAACTTTAGTAAGCATATGTAATTATAAATAGGTTAAAGGCTAAATATCATAAATCTCAACATGAATTTCATTTGTAGATTTTTCAATCATCAATTCAAAAATGATAATTATGCAGAAAGGGGAAAAAGTGAATTCATTATTGAACTCACATCTCGTTTATGCTTTCCTATTCTATTTTACGGACATATACAAAATGGACAAAAATTTTCTAATGCTTCTTAACTACATCTCTTCTAAATGCCATAACCAGATTGACAAAATAAAATAAACTAAACCTTTGCAAAAGAAGAAAAGGAATCAACCAACTCATTATAGCCCAAAAACCCCCCCATCAACATTGAATTATCCATTCTTCCATTCCCTTTTGCAGTTGAAATTAATAAAGAAAAGATAATGATACGCTAATGAATCGTAATTAACAGCCTTTATACATATATTTATATTATTTATTTATTTCAGCTGAGCAATGTGATTTAATAATAGATTAATAATTGAATCCATTATTTATTTATTTATTTTAGAAAAGTGGAGATGAAGGAAAGGGCCACACCTAAGCCGCTTTTATCACATGTGTGGTATTTTATTATCTTGAAATTCAAGTAATCTACAAGCACGAGACCTTAAGAAAAGTGTCCAAATTGAAAGATTTTTTTAGCAAATTTAAAAAGAATACTGCTAACATACCTTTCTTTGGTTTTAAGTGATTTTTTTATCGAGCCTCAGCTACATCCACCCACACACCCACACAAAACACTAGTGTATTATAATTAACTAGTTGTATTACTCATGCGATGCACGGGAGGAAAACCATATAAAGTGAAAACACATTGAGAGAATAGACAAATAGAATAAAATAACATAAGCAATGCAAGGAAGAATGAAAATAAAAATTAAAAAAAGAAAAAAAGACATTATTGGATGAGATTGCCACAGTCTTACAAATTTTGAAAATTCTCTTTTTTATACAACATTCAGTGCGGATCTCATTAGTTTACCATATGTGTCACAAATTAATGTCTTTGTCCCGACCCCTGTTGATTTTCAAAAATTACCCACGATTAAACCGGCTATCTCATATTAATTGTAACTATTTAGATCAAATATAAATTTTTTAATTTATAATTTCTAAAGACCTCTTGTATATAACTTTCAAAGTTAACATTTTTGTTATTATTTAACTTATTATATATATATTTTTTTATACGGGGGATGTAGGGGAGAGGTGTGATTCAAATTCGATACTATTGTCCTGACACACAAGTATCCTAACAATTAGAGTATAATTCAAACCCTATTCAATTTAAAATTAATATATGTATTAAAAAGTTATATAGATGGCCTTTTTTTTAAAGAAAAAAGTTGTATAGATGTTAAAAGGTCATATACTCATGTTTAATTAAAAAATCAACATGGAAAAGGTCACATTTTTTATCACTATTTACCTCTCTTTATTGGAAAATTATTTAAAATTGTTATGATTAAATGATTTCAAATCAGTTTGCCGCAATATAGAAAAGATAATTACTCTTTGTTCATTAATTTTGTAATGATTTTTAGAATTAGATTGTAGTCTTATCTCTTTTCATTTCTTTTTCATTTTGTTTTACCAATTGATGAAAAACAATTCTTAAAAAAAAATTTAACGTCCCCTAAAAGAAAAAAAATGTTAAATCTATTCTAACAATTTTCTTGTCCACTCCTCATACATTTTGAATTTGTATGCATAAATCAAATATATTCCTTAACTGCCAATTAAGATTGATTAAACACAACCTCTAACTCGTAAATTGTATCAAACCGGAAAACAGTTGTCCCTGAGGAGAATAAGCCCATAGTAAAAGCATCTCCAACAATTAGTTTTGATTTCCTTTTTTTTTTTTTTTTCTAATTTTTTGAATAACACAGTTTTCAATAGCTATAAATCCATTTTTTAAACAAAAATGTTACCAATGAATAAGAGCAGATATATGAAGCAATAATTTTTTAAATCAAGTAGAAGCTTAAAACAATAAACTATACTCTAAATAGATTGTCCAATCTCAAACAATCTTGAATAATTTAATCTATAAAATATTTATAATGTCTCTTGATATAGCATAAATGTATGCAAAAATGTATGATGGTCCAAAGGAGAAAAGAACACGCTAATCGTCCCTTCAGCACCTGACAGCAAATATAAAAAATTACAAATACATAGCCTTCCTATCCAAAATGGATAAGGTGATAGCAAAGAACAAAAAATGCTCTCATCAGAAAGATACTTCTCCACCACTTAGTTGTCTCCTCTCTTTCCAATTAGTAGCATTTAGGGGTCAATTTTTTCACCCTCTCCTGTAGTAGTTCATCAGGGATTCCATGCTTTGCTAACTGCAAATTGCCAGATTCACGTAGTTGATTCGTATTTC